>JANAVB010027397.1:27253152-27332466 GCA_029216955.1 Iris pallida
AGAGAAAGCCTGAGACGTATGGCTTTTGAGGCGCATGCAGAACTTTGGGCGCATGGCCGCGGAGGCGCATACGAGTGGTTGGGTGGCCACGTGGCTTGTAACTGCCGGAGGAAAGTAATGATAATGCTGACGTTGGCGACGCTTCATTTTTTGAAAAAGCTGTCAACTGTTCAGTCATCGACAGGCGTGCTGCCAACTCTGTCAGACTTCAGCATTTAATGTTTTTGACAGGTGATGGACTGTTGGAGTGGGCGCATCTTTCGGCGTTCTACTAGGCGCATGGGGGCACATGCTTGTGAAGCGCTTGGTGTTGAGAGACGCGTATGTGTGATACGTGGTCTGTCTGACGTATCCGCTCCCGTTGACACGTCTTCTGGTGCGACTGTTCCGTTCTTCGAGTGCTTTAAATAGCCGTTTTTGACTTGGCTGAATTCGAAGAATCTGGTTCATCCATTTAATGCAAATTCATTGCACGGGATTCGGAGAGCCATCCACTTGGCACATGGGTTTGATTTGTCCGGCCTATAAATAGTGGCATGGAGAGTGTTTGCTTCTCGTTCTCTCACGTTCCTCCAAAATAAACTTGTTTACTCGAGTGCATTCTGTTGATGAGATGCTTCCGAGGGTGAAGATGCGACGCATTGTCTTCATTGATGCACTTGAAGGTGACTGTTACATCCAAAAGTCGGAGTCGAGGGCTTCCGAGGCAGGCGGAAGGTGCCTGTTGCATCCAAAGATCGAGATGCTCGAGCCTCGTCTCCGTTATGTGGGAAGAGCCGCAGATCGAAATTGTAGTGCTGCGGCTTTGGGGGCTCTTTTTTCTGTCAGAGTGGGTGTTGCCCATTCTGGTTGTGTTTGAAAGCTGCTTCTTTAGCCGTGGTTTCGATTGCGGTCTTCCTTCGCCTTTGGAGGCTCTTTCGATACCTTCCCTGGCCATAGGTTGACTTGCGGTACTTTTATCCTCCTCGGTTTGGGGAGCTCTTCCTCCAGCTAGAGGGTGGATTGCCACCCTCGATCTGCTCAATAAATGCTTCATTAGTCGAAGCATTTAGACGGCGGTGAGCCTGGCTGGAAGGGTTGCACATAACTGAGCTGCTGAAGGGATGCACATAACTGAGGATGCGCATAACTGAGCTGTAAAGGGATGCGCCCGGCTGGGAGCGCATGATAGGATGTGCCTGACTGAGAGCGCATGGTGAGATGCGCCTGTTCGAGAGCGCATGATGACTGCTGCGCCTGGCTGTAGACTTTGGGTCTTTTCTTTGTAGAAATTCTCTTTTGTACAACCTTTTCTAAACATGTAATAGACTTTTATATGTAAATAAAAATCCTCTTTTGATGTCTATTCTTTTGCTTCTGTGATGAGTACTTTGTCTGAACTTCCTGGCGCGTGTAGTGTTTGGCGCATAGGATTTCTGATCGTGAAATTCCATGCTTCTACAAGACCCCCTTCAAAGTTTTTAAAACTTTTTTATCAAGTTTTGGAATACTTTGTATAAGAAGCATGGTGGTTAGGGTACATGTCTGTTCGGACGCATGGATACTCCGCGCATCAGTGACGGGGCGCATGCTCGTCTTAGTTAATGCAAATGATAACGCCTCGATAACCAAGAAGATTTAATGATGATCTTTTTGTTTTTATCTGCAATTATCTCTTCACAGAACCCGAAGCGGCGGCTGAGGTCGCACTTCATCGGTTCACGCGTGCGACTGAGCCTATAAATAGGCGTGAGTAGAAAAAAGAGAGAGTTCCAGCCTGATTCCTCTCTTTGCTTTTGTCTTTTAGAGTTCTTCTTCGAAAAACCCTAACTTTCTCCCTTCAAGGAATGGCTCCCAAGACTCCTCGCAGTGGTGTTGGCAAAGGACGAGGCAAAGGGAAAGAGCCTGCAGAGGCTGCCGTGGCTAATGTTCCCCGTCCGCCCGTCGACGTTCGGCCAGGAGTGGTTGGTGAGTTTCAATCCTTCACCATATCTTCCTGTGCCATACATACGCCAATGCACATGGAACTTGAGTCCTGATAATGTGCTGACGTTTTTTTTCGCCGACGCGTATGGGTTTAAACCCTGAAGATGCGCCGAGGCTCTACTGCTGACGCGCATGGGTTTACACCCTGATGATGCGCCGAAGCTCCACTGCTGACGTACATGGGTTTAGACCCTGATGATGCGCCGAAGCTCCACTGCTGACGCGCATGGGTTTAGACCCTGATGATGCGCCGAAGCTTCTTTTTCAGATGCGCCTGAGCCTTATGAGAACGCAGCTCAGATTCCTTTGTTGTTTCTAACATCCTTGAATCTTTGCCAGTGTCGATGATTGTCCCACTCTTGAATGAAGTGCTTCTGGATGCTGCCCTCTGCCAGATGGGAGTAGATTACGATGAGGAGGTGATAATCCCTGCTCAAGCTGCTATTATGCTGGATCAGCATCCCAAAAGAATGACTCAAATCCGGGAACAGCCGCATGGGTTCCTCAAACGGATGATGGAACGTGGCATTTTGAAATTCGCCACTTCTGATAAAGTGACCTTCTTGAAGCCTGAGTTCCTATTTGGGGACCGCCTTACTTCTATTGAAGCAAAGGTGTTGAAGGTCAAGGAAGACTGGTTCTTTACAGCAAGGGGAGTGCATATGACTGTTAAGCAACTCAAACGTCAATGGCCTTTGACGGCTTTCTGTCGTCTTGCTTCTAAGAGGAGGATGTCTTGGGATCTAACCCTATCCCAGGGGGGAGCGGTGGCAGGCGTCATCAAAATTGATTCTACTTTCGATCAAAGGGATACTTTGGCCGCCGTACGGACTGGGCCTTCTTTCACCTGGCAGACTTTACGTCCCGGGAGCATTTACAGTGATATTCCTATCAACACATTTGCCTTTGGGGCCTCGACTTTTGCAAATCGTATGCTGTTGATGGAGCGATCATACCCGAAAGGAGAATTTCGGGTAGAGGGTTGGTGTTATTATGTTTCCAAATGGGACAGACTGACACTCTGGATCCTGTCGCAGTTTCAGACTGAACTTCGAGAGATTGGGCTGATTGCCGCAATCCGTGCTACTCAGGCAGGCGTCGACATTAACAGGCATATGTTCCTCGCACTTCTGGAGATGTTTGATACCCATACCGGGACTTTCTTTACCCCGGTGGGGGAGCTGGGACTCGCACTTCATGAAATGTACGAGGTGTCAAAGCTCCCTTGGGGATCGGAACCTTACGAAGAATACTTTCCGACCAACGAGGAGTTCCAAGTCCTAGGGGACAAAGCCAAGGAAATGATGGCCGTCTTCAAGGAAATAGCGAGTCATCATTACTATATGCAGAAGCGGGATAAGAGCGGGTCACAGCCTCACGTGACCGCTTGGAGAGATTACGTCTTTAAGCAAGACAAGGAGGACCTCTCTCAGTTTTCCACTCCTCCAGCGCTTTCCCGTAGCGAGGTGCTCTCCGAAATAAGCAGGTTAGGTGAGAAGAATCCCCGGGAGAACAAGGACCGGCAGTCGGATGAACGCTCCTATAGTTGTTTCTGGTACTTTACTCATCGGATGTCGTCGAAAGCAGTATTAGCTGCGTATCTGATGGTTTGGCTTCGGGATTACGTCTTCTCGGGCGGGTCAGGATCTGTAGAGAGGGTGACCCGGAACCTAATCCTGCCAGCTGTGAAGTTGGTTTTTGGCCGGCGCCTGGCTCTACTCCCCGCAATGGTGTGTAACCTGCTGCGAAGTTTGCAAGAATTTACGGGGAATGTGGTTCATAATCGAGGTAGAAATGACAACTTCCCCCGTGCCGAACTGCCATTCCACTATTTGATGGGGTGGTTAATTTTACACCATCCCAATGTAATGAGTCCAGGCTCGGAAGAAGATCATAGGGCCGGAGATGCTTTCCTCCGCCATTTTTACCAGAGGAGCTGGTTGCATACCGGTGTTCCTGTTTGCAGGAAAGTTTTATCCCGCCTTCATGGGTGGGAGATCACCAAAGTAGGTCCTGTCTTCTCGGGTTTTGAGGCCAATGAAGACTTAATGGATTCGGATGAAGATGCCACTACCCTACCTCCATGGGGATTCCGCTGGTTGCAGAGTATCTGGCCGTCCCATCTGGTGTACCGGAACAGGAACCAGTGCTACCTGGAACCGTATTTACCGAGCCGTTTTTCACGGTAATTCGGTTATGCTCAGTTGATGTTGGATAATCCCATTATCACCCTGGGGTATACTGGAAGCTTGCTGGATGGTGCACGAGCTTGGCACTATTACAATGCCGGATGTACCGGAGCCCACTTTACGCTGCCTGTCCAGAATCTACGGTCGCCGATTCTCTTCTCGGCCGCCAAGTTTTACTGTGTTATGGCTGCCATGCCTCCCGGATATGATCGGGAACGTATCGGCGAGGGCTCGATCGTACCGTCCGCCAGTTTTACTGTGTTATAGCTGCCATGCCTCCCGGATATGATCTAGAATCTTGTTACAGGCACCCAGTTAGCGATGACCGGGAACGTATCGACGAGGGCTCGATCGTACCGTCCGCCAGAGGTGGGTCATCGAGGTGCCCCTGCCGCTTCCGCAGGGGGTCAGGCAGAACCCTCGGTTAATCAACCGAAAAGATGTGCGGATACAGAGGCTGGCTCTTCTGCGTCAAAGAGGCAGAAGAGGGCATCGTCATCGACTGTATCGTCGGACTCGACACCTACGGAGGTAAGGGTGTCCCATATAGTCCTATTCAGGTTCAACATTTCGTGTGACTTATGCTTCCTTTTTGTAGGAGCCGCTCAAAAGGAGACCCCGTACTCCAAAGTCTGATGGCAGCAGGCCAAAGGCGATGGGCTCATCTGAAGAGCGCATTTCGTCGATTATGATGTCTCCCATGGAGGAGAATACAGATGATGTCGTTGTTGTGGAGACTCCGACATCTCCATATTATGTTAGGAGGGAGGCTGAGGATGCAGCAGCTTCCGAGGTGATGAAGGCCGCCGTGGGGACCTTGGACGTTGAGGGTCTTGCGGACACGGGGTTTTCTGATGAGGAATTAGAGTGGAGTTCGTCTTCTTCAGAAGACGTTCTTCCAAAGATGCGTGAGTTTGTTGCGGGGGCAACAAACGTGATTGCAACAGAGGAGAGGGTTGATTCCCCTCCTTGTCATGATGCGGGGAGGTCGGCTGTAGCATTGTCGAGCCCTACCCCAGGCTCAGCAATGGAAGCTGAGGTGGCTGCCGACCGGAAGGTGGCGACAGATTTGGTCCCCGTGGAGGGATTTGATGATGAGGGGGAGACTCGTCTGCCGAGCCCGACCCCAGAAGATGCGCCCCGCCAGGAAACTGGAGCTGATCCGGTTAGCTTGTCAAAGGAAGACTCCGCGCTAGATCGCGCCTCGGTGGTGGAGGAGGCAGCTCCGGATGCTGATAGTCCATTTGAGCTGGAAAAGAGCAAGGGCTTGCTGATGTAAGAGCCTTCTGTTGTTTCTTCGACTTGGGGGACGATATCGATGCCCCACCCAACTTCTTCTGCACTCTTGGCATCTAGCGCTGGTAGCAAAATCCAAGTTCCCGGTGCGGGAGAGTCTGCTGAGGTTGATGTTCAAACCTTGCAGATTGAGATCGGCGGATCTTCTTCAGGTCCGCCATCCAGGGTAGCTCCTTCAAATCCTGCCATGACACCATAAGTGTTGGCGGATGCGGATGAGTATATGAAATTCATTGTTGAGGCAGTGTACAAGATGCTACAGAAGGGTGTGTCGACAGTGATGAACACCAATGGGAGTTTCACGATGGCAAAATCCATGGCGCTTCCACACATCAATCTGATACGTCTCCACCAGGGCCATGATCATATGGCCGAGATTCTGGAGACCTCGGTGACTGAGCTGGATCAGCTGCTTTCCGAGTTTCAGCGTATCCAGCGGAATGATCTTTCCGCCCTGATAGACGCAGAAAGGGAGAAGCTGATTGCTGAGATCGAGTCCTCCTATCAGGCCACCGTGGGTGTCTGGGAACGCGAAGTGGCTGAGACTGAAGCTGCAGTAGAGCGATTGTCTCAGTCTACGCAGGAGAAGGTAGAGTTACGAACTGCGTTGGACGCTAGTATCGCGGAGGTTGATGCCCAGATTCGCCACCTTGAGGACCAGCGGGCCCGACTCCTATTAGATGCTGAGCATGCCCAGGCTAAACATGTAGCATTCAAGAAGGAGGAAGCAGCTTTCACCCACCAAGCTCTTGCCCTGGCTCAGCAGCGGCAGCAGCTGGATGAGAAGCATGAGGATGACACTTCTCCTGAAGCCATAGAAGCGATGCGTCAAGAAGCTAAACGCCGGGTCCTAGCGACTGTGGAGACTCGGGCAACAGACTTGAGGTGTCAGATTGAAGAGCTTTCGGCCAACCCCGGGGATGTTTAGGGATTATAGTCTCTTCTTTTTGTGTATTTGCAACTCTTGCTGGGGAGGGTGTAATCCTTTACTCTCTTTTTTTAGAATAAAGAAATACAAAGATTCTTGTGATGTGTTCATTTTTGCTGTCATAAACTTGATAATTTGTGTGGACCTATTATCTTTTGTGTACCTTGGTTTTTAGGTACAGATAATAAGTTTGAGACAACCAACATGTTTGCTCAGAGGTGATGTGGACATGGCAAATATGGGATTCAAATGGTAGAATCTTCCTACTCAGAGGTGTTATGGACGTGGTAGGAATGATTCTGGGGGATACGCAGAACTACTCAGAGGTAATGTGGACGTGGAAGTTCTGCGATCAATGTACGGCAACGCAGGGGTTGTCTGTACGAGATGTTTACTCAGAGGTAATGTGGACGTGGTAAACATGATGGATAGCATAGTCTTACGGGGTATAAGATTCTGCTTTGCAGGGTATAGGGGGAAAACTCAGAGGTGATGTGGACGTGGTTGTCCTTCTACTGGAGAATGCCACGGAACAGCTGGATTCCAGAAGCATCTGATTTTGTGGAAGTACATATCTGAAAGATGTCAAGAGTAGTACTTCTTTAGAAACTTGCCATTGATGGGCATCATGAACAAGTCCCCATTGGGTTTAGCGAGGAGGTAAGCACCTTTTGAGTATACCATCTCTATGATGAAAGGTCCTTCCCACTTGGGCTCGAACTTTCCTGGTGTCTTGTGAGTCAACACCATCGGCCTCCTGACTTCCAGAACCAGATCGCCTTCTTGGAAAGTCCTCTTCTTGACCTTCTTGTTGAAAGCCTGTGATATACGAGCTTTGTAGAGTTCGATGCGTTGTTGAGCTAGGAGACGCTTTTCGTCGAGTGCCTCCAGTTTTTACAGACGACAACGTTGATTATCCTCTTCTGTGAGTTGGTTTGTGATTGCTACACGGAGTAAGGGTATCTGGATCTCGAGAGGTAGTACCGTTTCACTCCCGTAGACCAGAGAGAATGGTGTGTTGCCTGTCGGGGTCCGTACCGTTGTGCGGTAGGCCCAAAGGCATTCGTCGAGCTTTTCGTCCCAGTCGTATTTGTTGGATGACACGACCTTTTTGAGTAGCCTGACGATAGTCTTGTTGAACGCCTCGGCCAATCTGTTTGCTGTCGGATTGTAGGCGGTGCCACATTTTGGATGCGATTCTTGTCGCAGAATCTGCTAAAAGCATGGCTGATGAACTGAGGACCGTTATCGTGGATAATCCTCCGAGGTACCCCTAAACGGTAGATGACATGGTGCTTGATGAAGCTGATCACCCTAGAGCTCTTCACCTCCGCCAGTGGAACTGCTTCTGCCTATTTGAAGAAGTAGTCGGTGATGGCTAGGATGAAGCGGTGTCCTCTCGATGAAGGAGGGGTGATCGGTCCTACAATGTCCATGCCCTAAGCTTCGAAGGGCCAAGAGGCGATTGTAGGATGTAATGGTTCTGACGGTGTATGGATGAAGTCTGCGTGAAGCTGGCACGCATGGCACTTCTTAGCATAGTCGATAGCGTCAGCGGCCATGGTTGGCCAGTAGTAGCCCATGCGTCGCAGTCGATCCTGCAACTTAGGGCCAGGTTGATGGGCTCCGCAGGTTCCATCGTGAGCTTCTCGAAGGGCTTCGGCTGCTTCTTCGTTGGACAGACATCGCAGGAGAAGTCCATCGTAGGAGCGTCGGTACAGCATTTTAGTAGTTGTATCGTAGTAGAATCGAAGGGAGCGCCTCCTGACTGAGACAGCTTCTTTCGGGTCTTCTGGAAGAATTCCGTAAAAAGCGAAGTCGATGAACGGGAATCTCCAGTCTCAGACATTAACACCAGCACTTGTTGACATGGCATGGGTCACTTGTGAGCACAGGTTGTTTTTAGGACAGACCAAGTCTCGACCAACTTCCGTGACGTAGTGTTGAGTTCTGAGAAGAGCTGCTAACGAGGCTGCAAGGCCAGCCAGGGCGTTAGCCTCCAGATTTTGTAAACGAGGAACATGTTCGATGAAGAACTCAGCGAAGGTTGAAATGATGTTCAACACGACTTCATGGTAAGGGATCAAATCTTCATGGCGAACCTCGTATTTCCCTCTGATCTGGTTTACGACGAGTTTTGAGTCGCCGTAGGCTTCCAGATGATTCATCCCCAGCTGTTGCGCCAGCTGGAGTCCCATGATGAGCGCATTGTACTCGGCAACATTGTTGGAGCACGGCTTCGAAAGGGAGTAGGCGCGCTGGATGACCAGCTGATCGGGGGAGACTAAGACTACCCCCACTCCTTCGATAATTTGGCCTTTGGGGCCTGTTCTTGAAGCGCCATCAAAAAACATCCTCCAGACGGAGCTTTCTTCGGTGACGTTAGATTCTTGGACCTCATCCGGGATGTCTTCATAGAGTCTGGAGGACTCCGGGATGGGTTGTGCAGCTAAAAAGTCGGCCAGAGCCTGACCCTTGATGGCTTTTTGTGGAACGAACACCATGTTGTATGGCGTTAGCAGGATCGCCCATGTAGCTAGTCGGGAGTTCAATGATCCTGGCTTCGTCATGAGAACTCTGAGTGGATTGACTCGGAAGATGACATGAATTGTCTGGCCCGAGACATAATGGCGAGTCTTCTGGATGGCGAGCCAGAGTTTGACTGCAGGCAGCATATTCATGCTGCAGGAGGAGAGGAGTGCATGTTCTGGCATGCCCGGGGGCAGTCTGAAGCTGGCCTGTCGAAAGCGTTCAATGAATACCCGAACTATTTCCTTCTCCTTCTGGCGTATCTCTATGAGGGACACCATTGTCATGTCCTTCCCGCCTTCGTAGAAATGGTCGAGGAAAAGGCGCGTCAAGTCATCGAAGGAAGATATGGAATTATCGGGGAGGCTGCAGTACCAGTCGTACGCCACTCCTTTCAGTGCCCCGACAAATATGCTGGTGAGTAGCGCGTCCTCCTTCGGAAGATATCCCGTTTGGGACTGAAAGTACGTCAGATAGCGACGCGAAGAGTCCTTCCCGTCGTATGGCGTTAATGTTTGTGGTTTATATTTAGGAGGATAAACCACTTTGTTCCATTCGAGGGGATAAGGTTGGGGGATGCCCATCTTTTGGGGCTCGTCTTGTCTATTCTTGGACTCAAAGCGCTCGCGCAAATCCCTGATCATCTCGACCACGTCTTCCATGGAGCTGGGAGCCGGGGAAGGTGGTACCACCTGAAGTTGAGCATTTGAGGGCTCCAACGTCCGAGGGGCTTCACGGCGATCCGTATCCAAGGATACCCGTTGAGGAGGTACACTTGACCCTCCATTGTCCCCTGGGTCGGGACCGGTAGAAGGTGTCCTGGCCAAAGCTGACCGTATCTCAAATACTGCTTGAGTCAGTGTTTGCATGGAGGCAGAGAGGGTTTTGAGTCCTCCCTTCAGGGTATCCATGCGCTGGACGAGGTCCGCTGGTGGCGCATCCGACTCGGTGTCATCCCCAGTCATGTAGACTGTCATGACACGGCTGGAGTCGGATGGCTCGGTTGAGGCTTCTCTTTCAGCCTCACTCTCCTGTAGAGGAGTTGTTGTTCCCGGAGCTTCGTCTTGGCTACCCCCAGCTATGTTCCGGAGGACTTCTTCGTCTTCGAGACTCGGATCTGCAGGGGCTAGACTACCCCCAGCTACGCCTTCATCTTCGAGAGAAGTATCCGTAAGGGCCTGATTACCCCCCAGTCATGTCTTGAAGGACTTCTTCATCTTCGAGATGCGGGTCGACAGGGGCTAGACGACCCCCAGCTATGTCGGGGAGGCTGACTTCGCCCTGAAGATGAAGATCCACCCCAACTGTGCTTTGGAGGACACCCTCGTTTTCGGAAGGAGGATCAACAAGGGCTTGACTACCCCCAGCTTCCTCCAAGATCTTCTTCCTCCCCCGAGTGCCTTCGAACACTCCGGAGGACGAGACGGTTGTCTTAGTTTTCCTCGGCTGGCTCTTGGACGAGGAATTGCCAGTCGTCTTTCGGACTGACGTGGAGTTGGAGATTACATTGCATGAAGCAACCTCTGGCTCTTCTTTTGTTGACACATTCTTCCCGAGGCAACGTCGGAGGGGTGTCGATGATTACAGCCACTGGAACACCGACTGTCTTGGTGGGACTGCTGCCTTGCAACAGCAGTTGATGGTGACTACAGCACAAGTGTACCCTGTGAGGGGCGCATCGTGCTTGTCAGTTGTCACTCCCCGTTCCCGGAATGCATATTTTTATACATGTACAAGTCATGAGTATTTATTTAGTATTTATCATGTATTATTCTGTATTTAAATTCCTTTAGTTTCATGTTAATTAATTATCTGCTCTTTAAATTTTCATGTTAATTAATTTCCTGCAAATTTTATTTCTGTAATTATATTTCTGCAATTTTATTACCAGCATTTTATTTGCTGCTTTAGTGTTATTGGGTTTCGGTTTGCTGGATCCCCTTAAACCCGGCCCAACACCCCACCTACCACCACTCTTCCTATTTAAAGCTTCCATCTCCTTCTCTCTCCTCATTACTTCTCTTCACCATTACTTCTTCTTCTTCCTCTCATTACTCTTCACCACCTACCAGCAGCAGGAGAAGGTAAGTGCAAACTTGCTTCTCAATCACCCATTTTTATGGTTCATTTGGCTTCTCCTTGTGATTCTAAGAGAGTTTAGTTCTTAGTATTTTGGATTTCGTCGGCTGGTTTTCTCTAGATCTAAGTTATAGTATTTCGACTGTTCATGGGTTCTTGGTCCACCAACTTAGCGTGTATTTTGGCACTAAAACGAAGGCTCCATGGGACTTGGAGTTTGGTAGATGTTTCACGCACACGTTCTTACATGCTCGCGTAAACATCAGCCCAGTCACGTCCACGTCCATACGTGTTTGCATGTATTTTTAGTCACGCTCGCGTTTGCGTACGTATATTTTTTTAGTCACGTTCATGTCTGTGCGTGTCTGCGTGACCTTTGAGTTACGCTCACACTGTGCTTGTCTGCGTGACTTTTGAGTTACGTCCACTCTGTGCGTGCGTCACGCTCACATTTGCATGCGTGTATTTTCAGTCAAGCTCGTATTGTCTGCATGAATTTTGAGTCACGCTCCTGTCTTTGTACTGGGTGCGTGACTTTTCACGCTCATGTCCCTGAGCTTGCGTGCGTGACTTTTCACGATCACATTGTGCGTGACTTTTTACCCTCACGCTGAGCGTGCGTACGTGAATCACTTGTCACGCTTCACTTTTCACGCTCACGCTTTCCTGAGTGTACTACTTTTTACGCTCGCTCCTTCATGCCAGACTTGGTGTACTTTTCACGCATACGATTCTTGCGTGACTTTTGGACTTAGCTTAGACTCGTTAGCATGGCTTCCTGACTTGGGAGTTTTATTTGTTCTATATTTTATTCATTTAATATTGGCATGATAATTCCCTATTATATCCTTACGCCTTTTTGCATGAACCCGAAAATCTTAGCATGTTAATATTTTAATACCTATGGTTGTGCGTTAAGTGCCAAGTGTCTGGATTGGTATATGGATATCCAGTGAGACTGGAACTTGACCTTGAGAGTTATAGACTCAACCCTATTTAATGATAAATGACTTTTATGCCTTGTCACCATTAATGACGATGGTTATCTTGACTAATTTGATCATGCGTTCCTAGTTGGAACTAAGAGACTGGCTAGTCGTCTTATTGAAATGAATGAATGAGACACGTTCATGTTATAAACTATTGCAAATCGACTGGCTGATCCCGAATATTGACATACATGCACATGCAGGCTTCAATCTATTTATTTATTTATTTATTTAGTTATTTATTTATTTTCTATAAAAGAAGCATGTGTACTTTATGGTCAAGGCATGATTACCGTGGTTAGATTTGATTGTTGCATTACGCTATGTAAGACCTGCAACCTAACCGCACTGGTATCGTTGTAGAGTTGTGCATATCGTACCCCGTACAAAAGTACTTATTTGAAAGACCATAATCCACGGCATGGGATTTCACACAACGTAGGAACTATTAAGTTAAATAAAATAATAATTGCATGGAGAGAATGGATTCCTGAGTTCTTACATGGCAGCCCCCTTGGGACAAGTAGTACCCGACGGGCCGGCTAGTTCCCACAGATACTGTAAATCTGCCACACGGGCAGGAAACAGTATCTGCTTTTATTATTATTGTATATTGTATATTGACGGGCATCCTGCTAGGACTCGTCTAATTCATGCATGGCGCACATGATTGACTGGATAGACTAGCCTTGCTCGCACATAGTAAGAACTGAGAAATCTTTATTGCATTATTCCAGGATAACTTGGGACTCACAATAGCAAGCCTTAGGATTTGATTGGCCGTTCAAGATGATTTGTTTGTGTACTGTACTACTCTGTTACCTAGCTGGGATGATCAGAATGTCAGGACATGACGGGTCAACTTCTGTCCTTGTTTGGTTGGGAGGTTGGTTCGAAGTATCGTGATGTGATGTGAATCCTAGTAGCAAATAGAGATCTATTATTATATTCTTTTACTTACTAGTTTATGTCCTTCATATCGTCCTTCCTTGTGGTACTTGATATTAGAGGTCTAACCTCTCTGGTTTTGCATGGCCAGATTTAGAGCCGGTTCCCGAGGATCCAGCATACTTCTACCTCCAAGATGGTCAACACTAGGAGAATGATTGCAGGAGGACTCGAGTGGGTTCCTTACTTCACCGCTCGTTTTGTTATTTACCTTTATACTTAGTCGTTTGGCACCGACATGTTAGTCGGATTGTCTTATACTTACTTTTACATGATTGTAATTAAAGTCAGACTGCAGCTGATAACAATTGTGTATACTTACTATACCATCTGGCTATGTTTTGTAAAGCCAGATCTCAAGAACATTTTGACTAAGCGTTTGGGATGCCTTACTGCTTTATCTTACATGTTCTCTATTTCTGTTTCCTTGCTTGAATGATTGAGACAATGGATGGGTAATGACCATAGTAAGACTCTTATGTAGTATGCACCCCCTTGTCTGGTTAGACAGTATTGATCGTATTATACGGTATTTATCTACCCGTAATACGTAGCTGGCTGAGTCATCCCCCCGCTCTCCAGTATTCTGGTTCTGGGGCGTGACAAGGTTTTAGTGGTGGTCTATGCAGGTCTGATTTCAGACTTGTGGGATGTTTTGATTCATAGGATGTCTCAATCACACATATTTTCCCTTGATCTCATGATTCGTTATTCTCAAACCCTTGCTTGACATTCCGGTATCCCTTGACTTCCTTGATCCTTCACGTCCGGTCGTTTGATTGTTCTCTTGTCCCTTTTCTTAGGGGCACTTCGTCCGTATCGGTCAGAGCTGGGCAGCAACAATAAAGGCAACAAGGACAACCTGACCAGGTTGGTCAGTAACAAGGGCCAGTCTCACCTCAGGAGGCTACTCAGGAAGAAGTGATAGTGGAAGCAGCAGCAACAGCTGGATCGTAGTATCCGGATGTTCCACCACCACCAACAGTTCTACCTACTCCTGTGGAAGTAGACACACCAGCCCTTCTAGAGATCATGAGAGGAATGATGGCCACTCAGCAACATCAGATATTGGCCCAGCAGTGCATGCACACTCAGCTACAAGAGCAGAATGTGTTGCTCAACCAAGGATTGCAGACGGATTTGGAAAGAGGAGTGAGGGCTGATTCAGGAGCATCAGCCAGGTTTTGCAAGTACAACTCCCGCCGTTTCGAGGGCACGGAGGATGCCATCTCAGCAGATGCATGGCTTAAGGATATGGAGGCTATTCTGACAGCGGTTAAGGTGCCGGCAGAAGAACGTATGGATCTAGTGAAGTTGTTACTTCAGGATCTCGCACGTGATTGGTGGGAATCAGAAGAAGTGGGCATCAAACGTCCTGTGGCTTGGGACGATTTCACAGCAAGATTCAAGACCAAGTACTATGGAGTTGTGGCGCAGTTTGAGCTACAACAGAAGTTTATCAACCTCTGACAGGCCGGCAAGACTGTAGATGCTTATGCAGCGGAGTTCTGCAGATTGAGTAGATTCGCCCCAGAGATGGTAGCAACAGAGCGCCATAGGGCCATGAGGTTTCAGCAAGGGTTTCATCTCGAGCTCTTGCAATTGATAGAGGGGCACAATTACCAAACCTTTGATGAGATATTGACGGCAACTCGAAGGCATGAGCTCACCATTCAGAGGCTTGCGACAAGGACTGGGGGTCAGAAGAGATCCCACAGTCAGATTGAAGGAGGAGGGGGAGCAGCGCCCCGAACAACAGCACCATCCACTGGCATTCGTATCCACGATGTGGCGGTACGAGGACCAGCACCACCCAGGCAGCAGCAACAACAGCAACAGAGGAAGAACCTGCAACCCCCGTCGGGCTGCACTTATTGTGGGAAGATGGGACACACGAGAGATGTGTGTCGGACATTGAATGGACTGTGTTTGATATGTGGAAATCCAGACCATCGGGTTACCATATGTCCCACGAATTCGAGGTCAGAAGGACCAGGACAGCAGTTTCCTGCTCTGCCAGCACCAGGGACAGGCCAGTATCGAGGACCAGCGGTGGCAGTTAGGCCATTGGCGCAGCGTCCGTTAGTACCGCAGGCTCAGATGTTTCGGCAGCAGGGACCGCAGATGCAGCAACACCCGCATAGACCACCCCCGTATCATCAAGACAGGGGCCAGCAGCAGCATCAGGCCAGGCCGCAGCATGGAAATCAGCAAGAAGGTCGAGGGCAAGCATTCACTCTTTGTCCTTGGAAGAGGCATTGGCATCGGGAGATATTGTGGCAGGTAACATTCTCGTCGCCTCATATCCCGCAGTAGTATTGTTTGATTCGGGAGCATCCCATTCATTTATATCTGCACGATTTGCGACACGACTAGGAATGGAGTTCGAGGCATTGCCAGGAAGGTTGAATATACTCACTGGTAATGGGCTCGTAGGGGTTAGTAGAGTTATTTTAGCATGTAGCGTTGTAGTTTGCGGGCATTCCTTACCTGCCCGGTTGATAGAATTTCCTGTCGAAAATTTCGACATTATCTTAGGCATGGACTGGCTGAAAGACAGTCATGCGACAATAGATTATCGTAGAGGGAGTGTATCTTTTGATATTCCAGGCATGAAGAGATTTACCTTAGTCAGATCAGAGGCAACTCAGCAAGAGCAGGGAGTAGTGACGGCAATGGAGGAAGTTCAGATTCCGAAGGTAGTTGAAGAGTTTCTAGACGTATTTCCCGAAGAACTTCCAGGTCTACCACCAGTTAGAGATATTGAGTTCAGTATAGAATTGGCACCAGAAACTAAACCAATATCAGATCGGGTTTACAGAATGGCGGATTCAGAACAGGCCAAGGTATATGACCACATAGAGGAATTGAAGGAGAAGAAGTTCATCCAAGCTAGCGTATCACCGTGGGCAGCACCAGTGGTACTTGTAGGAAAGAAGGATGGGTCATCCAGGTTGTGCATTGACTACAGGAAGCTTTATACGGCAACAGTAAAGAACAAGTACCAATTACCCAGGATCGACGACTTATTTGATCAGTTGAACAAGGCTAGAGTTTTCTCTAAGATAGATCTTCGTTCAGGGTACCATCAGGTGAGGGTTCGGAAGGAAGATATCCCTAAGACAGCATTCAGGTCGAAGTATAGGCATTACGAGTTCTTAGTAATGCCGTTTGGTTTGACCAATGCTCCAGCAATATTCATGGATTTGATGAACCGTATCTTTATGCCATATTTAGACCAGTTTGTCGTTGTGTTTCTTGACGACATTCTCGTATACTCAGCTAGTGAAGAGGAGCATGAAGACCACCTCAGGAAAGTGTTGCAGGTTCTGAGAGAGAACCAGTTGTATGCCAAGCTCAGCAAGTGTGAGTTTTGGTCGGATCACATCTCATTTTTGGGTCATATCATATCAGGAGCTGGAGTAGCAGTAGATCCCAAGAAGGTAGAAGCAGTAGAGAGTTGGCCAGTACCCAAGACCGTAGCAGATGTACGGAGTTTCTTGGGGTTGGCAGGATATTACAGAAGGTTCTGTCAGACTTTGCAAGGCTTTCAGCACCCATGACCCGCTTGACCCGGAAGGATGTACCATTTGTTTGGTCGACAGAATGTCAGGCATCATTCGAGACTTTGAAGCAGAAGTTGATATCAGCACCTATTCTTACATTGCCAGTTGGACCCAGAGGTTTTACAGTGTATTGTGATACGTCAGGTAAAGGACTTGGATGTGTCCTTATGCAACATGGGAAGGTGATAGCATATGCATCTAGGCAGCTTCGGGACCACGAGAAGAATTACCCAACTCATGATTTGGAGTTAGCGGCAGTAGTGTTTGCTCTGAAGCTATGGAGGCATTACTTATATGGTGACCAAGTGGAAATGTACACAGACCATAAAAGTCTGAAGTACATCTTTACTCAGAAAGAATTAAACATGAGGCAGAGAAGATGGCTGGAGTTGATTAAGGATTATGATGTGGAGCTTCAGTACCATCCAGGCAAGGCGAATGTAGTGGCAGACGCTCTCAGCAGGAGAGGCAGCGCATTTATGTTGACAACGCAGAAACATATCCTAGAAGACCTTCAGGAGATGGGCATTGAAGTTATACTTCTTAGTGATGTAGGAGTTCTAACTAGTCTGCAAGTTCAATCAGACTTGGTAGACAGGATCAAGGCAGCTCAGGCACAGGACCCAAGGATTCAGAAGCTTAGGGCGGAATGTGAGTCAGGACACAGAAAGGAGATAAGAATTCATGAAGATGGTACACTTAGGTTTGGATCACGTCTATGTGTGCCTAGTGGAGATATCAGATAGGAGGTCATGGCAGAAGCTCACAGTTCTCAGTATTCTATTCACCTTGGAGGGACCAAGATGTACCAAGATATCAAGCAGCATTTCTGGTGGAACGGGATGAAGAGGGAGATAGCTAGATTTGTTTCCCGTTGCTTGGTATGTCAGCAAGTGAAGGCAGAACAGCAGAGGCCAGCTGGGTTATTGCAACCACTTCCTATTCCGGAATGAAAATGGAAGCATATTACAATGGACTTTGTGACCGGTTTACCGAGATCACCAAGTGGTAAGGATGCTATTTAGGTGATAGTAGACCGACTTACGAAGGTAGCACATTTTTTTTCCTTTCAGAGTAGGACAATCTACAGAAAAGTTGGCAGAGTTATATATGCAACAGATAGTCAAGCAGCATGGAGTCCCTATCAGTATTGTGTCAGATCGAGATACCCGCTTTACATCATATTTCTGGAAGAGCTTACATCATAGTCTGGGTACCAAGTTAAGGTTTAGCACGGCCTACCATCCGCAGACGGATGGGCAATCAGAAAGAATGATTCAGACTTTAGAAGACATGTTGCGAGCTTGCACTCTAGATTTTGGAGGGTCTTGGAAGAGACACCTGTACTTGGTCGAGTTCTCACCGCTTGTATGGGATGATATCGGGGAGAGGAAGATGCTAGGCCCAGAAATGATTATTCAGACGGTTAAAGTGATTAAGGGAATTAGAGAGCGACTTCGAGTTGCACAGGATTGGCATCGTCATTGGGCGGACCAGCATCGTAGGCCGTTAGAGTTCTCTGTTGGGGACCACGTATTTTTGCGGATCTCACCTACTCGTGGGGTCATTAGATTTGGCGTTCGCGGGAAATTGAGTCCGCGGTACGTGGGCCCATTCGTTATCCTTGATCGGATAGGCGATGTTGCTTATCGTTTATCACTCCCACCTTCGTTGCGAGAGGTGCATGACGTGTTTTATGTATCTCAATTACGTAGGTATGTATCGGACCCAAGCCATGTCCTCGATCACTCTGAGCTGGTTGTTGGTACCAACCTGTCTTACGAGGAACAGCCTGTGTCCATTTTGGACCGAAGAGAGAAGATACTCAAGAACCGAATAATTAGTCTTGTCCGTGTTGCTTGGGGTCATCACTCCTTGGGAGAGTCAACGTGGGAACGTGAGGATGATATCCGATCACGGTATCCACACTTATTTGACTCACAGGTATATCTCTTTCTGTATACCTTGATTGTCCTGATTCTTCATGCTTGTCACCTTATGGGTAGAACTACCTGATATCGTAGATTGATAGATTTCCATATATGGTACTTGCTTTTGATATGGTAAAATGATTGCTTGTTCACTAGAATTGCTTGATCACTAGAATTGCTTGTATTAGTTTA
Organism: Iris pallida; assembly: GCA_029216955.1. Lineage (NCBI taxonomy): Eukaryota > Viridiplantae > Streptophyta > Magnoliopsida > Asparagales > Iridaceae > Iris > Iris pallida. The sequence continues at coordinate 27,271,765 of JANAVB010027397.1, forward strand.
GCCCCGATGTTTCTATCCTGCTTGGATTTGAAATTCCGAGGACGGAATTTTTCTAAGGTGGGTAGAGATATCACTCCCCATTCCCGGAATACATATTTTTATACATGTACAACTCATGAGTATTTATTTAGTATTTATCATGTATTATTCTGTATTTAAATTCCTTTAGTTTTATGTTAATTAATTATCTGCTCTTTAAATTTTTATGTTAATTAATTTCCTGCAAATTTTATTTCTGCAATTATATTTCTGCAATTTTATTACCTGTATTTTATTTGCTGCTTTAGTGTTATTGGGTTTCGGTTTGCTGGATCCCCTTAAACCCGGCCCAACACCCCACCTACCACCACTCTTCCTATTTAAAGCTTCCATCTCCTTCTCTCTCCTCATTACTTTTCTTCACCATTACTTCTTCTTCTTCCTCTCATTACTCTTCACCACCTACCAGCAGCAGGAGAAGGCAAGTGCAAACTTGCTTATCAATCACCCATTTTTATGGTTCATTTGGCTTCTCCTTGTGATTCTAAGAGAGTTTAGTTCTTAGTATTTTGGATTTCGTCGGCTGGTTTTCTCTAGATCTAAGTTATAGTATTTCGGCTGTTCATGGGTTCTTGGTCCACCAACTTAGCGTATATTTTGGCACTGAAACGAAGGCTCCATGGGACTTGGAGTTTGGGAGATGTTTCACGCACACGTTCTTATGTGCTCGTGTAAACATCAGCCTAGTCACGCCCACGTCTATACGTGTTTGCGTGTATTTTTAGTCACGCTCGCGTTTGCGTGCGTGTATTTTTTTAGTCACGCTTATGTCTGTGCGTGTCTGCGTGACCTTTGAGTTACGCTCACACTGTGCTTGTCTGCGTGACTTTTAAGTTACGTCCACTCTGTGCGTGCGTCACGCTCACATTTACATGCGTGTATTTTCAGTCAAGCTCGCGTTGTCTGCGTGAATTTTGAGTCACGCTCCTGTCTTTGTACTGGGTGCGTGACTTTTCACGCTCATGTCCCTGAGCTTGCGTGCGTGACTTTTTACGATCATATTGTGCGTGACTTTTCACCCTCACGCTGAGCGTGCGTGCGTGAATCACTTGTCACGCTTCACTTTTTACGCTCACGCTTTCCTGAGTGTACTACTTTTTATGCTCGCTCCTTCTGCCAGACTTGGCGTACTTTTTACGCATACGATTCTTGCATGACATTTGGACTTAGCTTAGACTCGTTAGCATGGCTTCCTGACTTGGGAGTTTTATTTGTTCTATATTTTATTCATTTAATGTTGGCATAATAATTCCCTATTATATCCTTACGCCTTTTTGCATGAACCCGAAAATCTTAGCATGTTAATATTTTAATACCTATGGTTGTGCATTAAGTGCCAAGTGTCTGGATTGGTATATGGATATCCAGTAAGACTGGAACTTGACCTTGAGAGTTATAGACTCAACCCTATTTAATGATAAATGACTTTCATGCCTTGTCACCATTAATGACGATGGTTATCTTGACTAATTTGATCATGCGTTCCTAGTTGGAACTAAGAGACTGGCTAGTCGTCTTCTTGAAATGAATGAATGAGACACGTTCATGTTATGAACTATTGCAAATCGACTGGCTGATCCCGAATATTGACATACATGCACATGCAGGCTTCAATCTATTTATTTATTTATTTATTTAGTTATTTATTTATTTTCTATAAAAGAAGTATGTGTACTTTATGGTCAAGGCATGATTACCGTGGTTAGATTTGATTGTTACATTACGCTATGTAAGACCTGCAACCTAACCGCACTGGTATCGTTGTAGAGTTGTGCATATCGTACCCCGTACGAAAGTACTCATTTGAAAGACCATGATCTACGGCATGGGATTTCACACAACGTAGGGACTATTAAGTTAAATAAAATAATGATTGCATGGAGAGAATGGATTTTCGAGTTCTTACATGGCAGCCCCCTTGGGACAAGTAGTACCCGACGGGCCGGCTAGTTCTCACAGATACTGTAAATCTGCCACACGGGCAGGGAACAGTATCTGCTTTTATTATTATTGTATATTGTATATTGACGGGCGTCCTGCTAGGACTCGTCTAATTCATGCATGGCGTACATGATTGACTGGATAGACTAGCCTTGCTCGTACATAGTAAGAACTGAGGAATCTTTATTGCATTATTCCAGGATAACTTAGGACTCACAATAGCAAGCCGTAGGATTTGATTGGCCGTTCAAGATGATTTGTTTGTGTACTGTACTACTCTGTTACCTAGCTGGGATGATCAGAATGTCAGGACATGACGGGTCAACTTCTGTCCTTGTTTGGTTGGAAGGTTGGTTCGAAGTATCGTGATGTGATGTGAATCCTAGTAGCAAGCAGAGATCTATTATTATATTCTTTTACTTACTGGTTTATGTCCTTCATATCGTCCTTCCTTGTGGTACTTGCTATTAGAGGTCTAACCTCTCTGGTTTTGCATAGCCAGATTTAGAGCCGGTTCCCGAGGATCCAGCGTACTTCTACCTCCAAGATGGTCAACACTAGGAGAATGATTGCAGGAGGACTCGAGTGGGTTCCTTACTTCACCGCTCGTTTTGTTATTTACCTTTATACTTAGCCGTTTGGTACCGACATGTTAGTCGGATTGTCTTGTACTTACTTTTACATGATTGTAATTAAAGTCAGACTGCAGCTGATAACAATTGTATATACTTGCTATACCATCTGGCTATGTTTTGTAAAGCCAGATCTCAAGAACATTTTGACTAAGCGTTTGGGACGCCTTACTGCTTTATCTTACATGTTCTCTATTTCTGTTTCCTTGCTTGAATGATTGAGACAATAGATGGGTAATGACCATAGTAAGACTCTTATGTAGTATGCACCCCCTTGTCAGGTTAGACAGCATTGATCGTATTATACGGTATTCATCTACCCGTAATACGTAGCTAGCTGAGTCATCCCCCCGCTCTCCAGTATTCTGGTTCTGGGGCGTGACATCAGTCGAGTCTCCTGATCGGTGCTTGTGAGTGATCACGTTACGCAGATCGTTGGAGGAGAGTGCCACCTTCGTACCCCCTTCAGGCGCATGGCAAGGCCAAGCGCCGGGGCGGTCAGGTGAATGCTGCGCCCCCTGATCCAACACCAAGCAGGTGCTCAGATCAGTAGTGGGGGAACAACATTTGAAGTGACTTGAACGGACCTCGGACGTACAACCAGAGGGGGCACGGGAGTTCAAGACCACTGGGTTTGCCTTACTCGACTTGGTTGCGAACGCAACAGATGCGCCCAAGTGAGATAAGGACTTTGAAGGTTGGCTCGTTTCTGGCGCAGAAGCACCTGAGTCGACCTTATACAGCTTACCATCAGCAGCGCGCATAATTGTGAGCGCATGCTTCTGGCTTGCTGCTGGCATAGCACGTTTGGGGCGCATGGCCCGTGCTGCCTTGGACTTCTTCGTACCAGGCCGCTGGAGCGCGTAGTACTCAGAATCCAAATTCTTCTCGCCACTACAGCGAGTGAGTCTGTCAAAGACAGAGACCTTCTGTGGCGCATCAGAGGTGATGTGCGGGGCATTGGCTGCACCCCTGCTCCGTCGACGCATCTTCTTCGCCTGAGAGGGAGATGGCTGGGGAATATGGTCAGTCACACGTTTCTCCGAGAGATGCACTGTACCGGTGAGCGCATCTTGGTTGCTGAGGACGTCAGCAGGAAGGGAAGGCTGGATCGGCGCATCCCCTTCGGTGGTGGTGCCAGAGGCGTCGACCTTGCGCACCCAGAATCGGCGGGTCTTCTTTGGCTTTGGCAGTCGCTTCGAAGGACTCGCACTGCCTTCAGAGATGAACTCCTCATACGCCTGTTGATTGAGGCGTACGACCAGCGTCTTGTGGGAGGAGCCCACCTTCATATCGTCGGATTACGACACAGCTTTCTCAGAGGAGGAGAAAGAAGTCCCCAGCAGAGTCGCCAGCTTGTTTGCCATTAAAATCTTTTGATTGCAAATTTTAATACAAACAGAACAGTATTATAATATAGGACTTAGACATAGTCCTAGGAGTACACTTTTGTTTGTCTGGGTCCCTTGTGCCGATGGAGCGAGTGGTAATGCGTTGACTCCGTTGACGATCTGACGACGGTTATCGGTTCTCTGAAGGTTTGGATTGCTCTGGGTACTGGAGCTGGTTGAGAGGAGGAAGACGTTGAGTGTCTGTATCTGTCTCTCTGGTTGTGCGATGTCTCTGTCTGTCTATGTATGTTCGTCTGTGTGTGTGGAAGAAGAAAATAATCCCTCTATTTATAGTTTTGCAGGCAGGCTGCTCATGTGCGCATATGTTGGATGCGCCTGGATACGGGGACGCCACGTGGAGATTGCTGATGGAGGCGCATGGACGATGCGCCCTGATTGAGAGGTTGAATTCTTCATACTGCTGTTGTGGGTCGACACATAGCAGAGAAGAGGATTTTTCTGTTGCTGAGATCTTGGGTGAATCGAGTCAAAGGACATGTGTCATCGGCCCATGGCTTGGAGATCTCGGATTTGGTGGGAAATGATCTGGTAGGATGCGCCTGGGATTGGGCGCATGAGGAGACTTTGGCTCGTAACCTTTAGGAGTTATGAACCATTCAGGGCGCATGGCTTTTGAGGCGCATGCGAAGCTTCAGTAGTGACTTTACTTCTATCTTTAGGGATCAGAGAGAAAGTCTGAGACGCATGGCTTTTGAGGCGCATGCAGAACTTTGGGCGCATGGCCGCAGAGGCACATGCGAGTGGTTGGGTGGCCACGTGGCTTGTAACTGCCGGAGGAAAGTAATGATGATGCTGACGTTGGCGACGCTTCGTTTTCTGAAAAAGCTGTCAACTGTTCAGTCCTCGAGAGGCGTGCTGCCAACTCTGTCAGACTTCAGCATTTAATGTTTTTGACAGGTGATGGACTATTGGAGTGGGCGCATCGATCGACGTTCCACTAGGCGCATGGGGCCGCATGGGGGTGCATGCTTGTGAAGTGCTTGGTGTTGATAGGCGCGTCTATGTGATGCGCGGTCTGTCCGGCGCATCCGCTCCGCTTGACACGTCTTCTTGTGCGACTGTTCCGTTCTTCGAGTGCTTTAAATAGCCGTTTTTGACTTGGCTGAATTCGAAGCATCTGGTTCATCCATTTAATGCAAATTCATTGCACGGGATTCGGAGAGCCATCCACTTGGCACATGGGTTTGATTTGCCCGGCCTATAAATAGTGGCATGGAGAGTGTTTGCTTCTCGTTCTCTCACGTTCCTCCAAAATAAACTTGTTTATTCGAATGCATTCTGTTGATGAGATGCTTCCGAGGGTGAAGATGTGACGCATTGTCTTCATTGATGCACTTGAAGGTGACTGTTACATCCAAAAGTCGAAGTCGAAGGCTTCCGAGGCAGACGGAAGGTGCCTGTTGCATCCAAAGATCGGGATGCTCGAGCCTCGTCTCCGTTATGTGGGAAGAGCCGCAGATCGAAATTGCGGTGCTGCGGTTTGGGGGCTCTTTCTTCTGTCAGAGTGGGTGTTGCCCATTCTCGTTGTGTTTGAAAGCTGCTCCTTTAGCCGTGGTTTCGATTGCGGTCTTCCTTCGCCTTTGGAGGCTCTTTCGAAGCCTCGCCTGGCCATAGGTTGACTTGCGGTGCTCTTCTCTTCGTCGGTTTGGGGAGCTCTTCCTCCAGCTAGAGGGTTGATTGCCACATTCGTTTTGCTCAATAAATGCTTCATAAGTCGAAGCATTTAGACGGCGGTGAGCCTGGCTGGAAGGGGAGCACATAACTGAGCTGCTGAAGGGATGCACATAACTGAGGATACACATAACTGAGCTGCTGAAGGGATGTGCCCGGCTGGGAGCGCATGGTGGGATACGCCTGACTGAGAGTGCATGGTGAGATGCGCCTGTTCGAGAGCGCATGATGACTGCTGCGCCTGGCTGTAGACTTAGGGTCTTTTCTTTGTAGAAATTCTCCTTTGTACAATATTTTCTAGACATGTAATAGACTTTTATATGTAAATAATAAATCCTCTTTTGATGTCTATTCTTTTGCTTCTGTGATGAGTACTTTGTCTGAACTTCGTGGCGCGTGTAGTATTTGGCGCATAGGATTTCTGATCGTGAAATTCTATGCTTCTATAAGGGCCTACTCCGCCGGCTCCTCTCAACAGGACTTGGACTCCCCCGGCCGCCGCGGGCGCGCACGGAGCAGCGTACTCCTCTCCTTGGACGGCCACGGGCTTCGCGTCGGAGCACCCCCCTTCCCCTTCCTCGGTTTCCCTACAGAGCGGAGCGGCACCCCCTGTCCAGTGCTCAGCCTCGGGCCCGGCGTCGGAGCGGCAGCTCCTTTCTCTCTCCCCCTTGGGTCCGACGCCGAGCGGGCGCGGGACCCCAAGCTTCCCCTGCAGCACGCCACCCTTGGCATACGCTAGCGTTGCATCCTCTCCACGCTCAGCGACTAGCTTCCCTCCCTCGGCAACCGCGCCAGCGCCTCTCCCTAGGCAGCACTCTACGCTCGGGCCAGCTGGCGTCCCCTGTCCCCCTTCAGTTTTTATGCAGCTTGGACCCTGCGTAGAAGTAGCTCCTGCTTTAGGCTCGAGCGAGCACCCCCCCTTCCCCTCCCTCGATTCTGCGGCAGTGTGGAGCGACGCCCTCCGCCCAGAGGGCTGCCTCATGCCCGGCACCATCGCGTCAGCAACTTCCTTTCACCCTCCTGGTCCCAGCGCCGAATAGGCTCGGGGCCCCATGCTTCCCCTGCAGCACGCCACCCCAGGCGTGCGCTGACGTTGCATCCTCTTCACGCACAGCACCTGGCTTCCCCCCCTCGACAACCGTGCTAGCTCTTCTTCCTATGCTGCATTCTACGCACGGGCCAGTTGGCGACCCTTGTCTCCCTCAGGATTTTATGCAGCAAGGCATTTGCGTAGATGTTGCTCCTGCTTTAGACACGAGCGTAGGCTACAACCACGTGGTTCAGCCGGTGGCTAGTGATGCGGGTTTACGCGATCTTGAGGGCCCCCACAGTGTGGGCCAGCCCTCATCCTCGGTTTCGAGCTTTAGTGCGCCCGGTGGCCCCCACGTCGTGGGTAAGCCCTCTCTCTCTGTTGCGGGTAGCGTAGTTCGCGCGCCCGCAGGCTCCCAGGGTGTGGGCCAGCCTCTTCCTCCAGCCGCGGGTCTATCCGTGCCAGGTGGACCCTACTTCGCGGGCCAGCCCCATCCCTCTTTGCTGGTCTCCCCCGTGGGTCTATCCGTGCCAGTGGACCCCACTTCGCGGGCCAGCCCCACTTTGCCGGGGAGCCAGTTGCAGGAGGCCCCGCCCTCCCACCCGCTTTCGTCACCTGCTGTCCTCCCTCTGTCCCTTCCTCCCTCCCCTCCTTTGGACGACACATTTCCTCCCCGTATCACTTCATACGCCGCAGCTTTGCGGCCCAATCGAGTGAAGGTTTCTCCCCCCAATCGCGAAGATCGTTCTTCCCGAAATCGTCTTCGCACCCCCATCTGACGGATACCCAATCCGCGTTCCCTTCTCCGTCGAAGACATCTCTTCCCTATCCTCCACCTTCATCAAGACCTTCGTCCTAAAATTCACCGCCGGTTGTCCGAAGATAGCCAGGGTGAAGGAGGTTATCGCAGCTTGGGGACTTGTCGACGACTGCAGGATCGCCCCTCTCGACCCCAAGCACATGTTCCTGTACCTGTCTTCCGACCAGGACTGCATCAAGGTTTGGGGTAAGGGACCAACAAAAATCGACTCACAGATCGCAAAAATCACCAAATGGTCACCGAAATTTAACCCGGTGGTGGACTCGTCGATCATATCCACGTGGGTCACCCTCCCCAACCTCCCCCTAGTGTGCTTCCCCGCAGCGGCTCTTAAACGTATAGCCAGTTCCTTCGGGTCCCTGGTTGCCATCGCGGAAGAAACACGTAACCTATCAAAATGCAACTATACGAAGATTTGTGTTGAGCTCGATCTCGCCAATGAACTCCCCAAAATGATAGAGATCGAGCTTGGAGATCAGACGATCAGACAAACACTGGAGTATGATAACAACATAATTTATTGCCAACACTGCCAGATGAGCGGTCACTCCTTGCAGCGCTGCTTCCGGGCTAACCCAGCCCTCAAGAAGCCGGGACCTCGCAATATTCGCGACCCGGTCGCATCCACCTCCCCCCGCATCTTCTCGCCTGACTCGCCCTCCAACCCCCTCACTCGGGCCACAGGAACCCATCCTCAGCAAAGCACTCAAACTCTCACCCCATCCGTCTTCGACATTATTCTCTTCCATCCCCCCATCACCCTTGCCAACTCCTTTGCCTTACTTGACATCGATAACCCCTCCAAGAACCCTGGTCAGATCACCTCTGACCACGAATCAGACAATATTTCCCTGGCAGAGCCGGAAGCTTCTCGCGTTCTTGCGCTAATATTCGACAGCCTCTCTACCCTCCCCTCTCCCCGTAGCACCAACAAGGATCCCCTCGAGATCTCCTCCATCACCTCCCTCAAGCCCTTGGGCACCAGCCACACCCCACCCTCCGCGACCTCTTGTAGAGGCCTGCCACGAAAGCAGCTCGTAGTTGCTAGGGGTGTAAACGGGTCGGACGGACACGGACAGTCCACTGTCCGTGTTCGGTCCGAAAATATAAATGAGTTCGGACGGACGGACACGGACAATCCACTGTTCGAATTCAGGCCGGACGGACACGGATAACCACTGTTCGTTAATTCAATCGGACGGTCCGCGGACAAATTAAATATATTATCAAAAGCTATTATTTTATCAAGATTACTTGATAGTTGCTAAAAAAAATCAAGTTGAAAAAAATATAATGGAAGGTTATAGAATACAACAAACAATGGTAAAAGGTTAATGAAAATCGAGACCGGACAACAACAAATTGATGCAAAACCAAAATGATATGACATAATTGATACAAAACCAAAAGGAGTTTCCACTATCGGACGGTCCGCGGACAAATTCGGACCGGACATGGATATGACCGTGTCCGTGTCCGATTTTTAAACTGACCCAAAAATATGTCCAAGTTTTGTTTGTTAATCAATCGGACGGCCCACGGTCGAACCATTTATCGAGCCGGACACGTACGGACAACGGACTACTTTGTCCATTTTACACCCCTAGTAGTTGCTCACGACCCTAGAGTTATCTTCGAAGGAAAAGAGTTGGCCACAGCAGATCTGGCCCTCCCACATGTCTCCACCGAAGCCCCACCTGACCCCTACTCCCCTCTTACAAGCAGGTTCTGGCAAGCAAAGAACGCAGGTTTCCTTGATCGCAACAACCCCCTTTGTGCGCTCGACGACGTCCAGATTTCGAGTTACTCCTCGGTAGCCACTAAACGTTCACCAGTCGTTTTGACAGAGGCCACTGACGATCAAATCTCCTCCACCAAGAAATCTTCCTTGAAAAAGAAGAAGAAAAACAAGAAAAAGAATCAGCAAGCGGCCATGACCACACGGTCAGCAGCCAAGCTCAACCACCTCACCCACCCCCTCAATTCAATGCTTAACATCCTTTCATGGAACGTGAGAGGCATAGCTAACAAACCGACGATGAATAGAATCCTCAGCCTCAAGAAAATTCACAAAATTGACATCTTGGTGATCATCGAACCCAAAATCCCTAAGAAAAGGATCACCGGCATCCAACTTCATCTTGGTTTCAAGACCGCGCTGGCCGGGAGTCACGACATCTGGATCCTCGCCAGTGCTGGCATCAAATTGGGACTGGTTCAGGACTCCAGCCAAGCCCTCTCCTTCTGGGTAGAACACCCTCAACTCCGGAACAGATCCTTAATCTTTGCCGTTCACGGCAGCTGCGACTTCCAAGAGCGCAAACTCCTCTTGGAGGACCTCCTCGACACCCACCTCTCCCTCCAGAACCTTCCGTGGATATGCTTAGGCGACTTCAACACCATCTCTTGCAGTGTCGAGAAGTCCGGAGGGCGTCCGCCTCCAATAACGGCCATGGACGACTTCAACAATTTTACTTTCAATGCTCACCTAGCTCATCTTCCGTTCTCCGGTAACTCTTTCACCTGGTGCAACATGCAGGAAGGCTCCCGGCGTCAATACTTCCACCTCGACCGCACCTTCATCAACAACCACTAGACTGATATGGGGCTGATCTCTCGTCTCTTCCACCTCAACACCACAGAATCCGATCACTCTCCCCTCCTCATCGAGATCAGCAGTAGCTCCCACCTAATCAAGAAGCCTTTCAAATTTTTGAATTTCTGGAGACATCATCCTAGTTTCAAATCCAAGGTGGCATCAGCATGGTTTTCAGTGAAGAACGTCGATCCGCTATATAGAGTCACGATCAGACTGCAAGCAACGAGCAAGGCCCTCTCCAGATGGAGTAAGGCCGCCTTCCGCAATATCTTTCAGGAGATCAAAAATGCGGAGGACGATGTTACCCGCTCTGAGATCACCTACATTGCCAATAGATCTCTCGAAGCGCGAACCGCGATCAACCTAGCAAGAGCTATCCTCAAGTCCAGGCTTAAAGTTGAAACAGAATTCTGGAAACCAAAAGCTAGACTCAAATGGGACAATAAAGGGGACCGCAACTCCAGCTTCTTCCACGCTTGCGTTAAAGGCTGCAGACATCAGCTCAACCTTCATCGTATCCACGACGCCAATGGCAACCAGCTGACGGACCAGCAAAAGATTCAAGAGGCCGAAGGCAACTTCTTCTCTAATCTCTTCACCAAAGAAACGGTCGTCATGGACGAGGAAGTGCTGGCAGAGATCCCGAGCATCATCACTGCTTGAGATAACGAGCAGCTTCTTTCCCTTCCTAATGCTGCCGAAGTACAAACTGCGGTCTGGGATCTTGACGAGCACAGTGCGCCAGGACCAGACGGGTTCAGCGGGGTTTTCTACAAACATTGCTGGGACATCATCGGCCCAGATTTTTTGGAGGCATCGGTTGCCTTCTTTCAAGGAGCCAGATACCCTAAATCTCTATCTAGAGCTAATCTCATTCTTATTCCAATAAAGGAAAACCCCGAAACCTTCAAAGACTTCCGCCCCATAAGTCTATGCAACTTTGACAACAAAATCATCGCAAAAATTATCGCTAACCGGATGTCGGATCTCCTACCCAAAATAATATCCGAGGAGCAGAGTGGTTTTGTGAAGGGGCATAACATCGTGGATAATATCCTGCTCGCTCAAGAGATGGTCACTTGCATGAAATTCCCAGCCAGAGGGGGGAACATCGCCATTAAGCTGGACATGGAGAAAGCATATGACCGCCTCGATTGGCAATTCATGATTTAGGTTTTCAGGGCTTTCGGCTTCTCTGAACACTGGATCGACATCATCTTTAGGTCCATCAATAACTCCGGGTTCTCCACCGTCATCAACGGCCAGGCCGAAGGCTTCTTTAACGCGAGCCATGGCGTTCGTCAGGGGGATCCTCTTTCTGCCACTATCTTCATCATCACTGCGGAGGCCCTCAGCAGAAACCTTATGTGTATGCCCAACACCTCGCGATTCCACCACTTTTATACCACCACCGACTGCCCCATCATCACCCATCTCGCTTACGCTGACGATGTCCTCATTTTTTCATTCGGCGACATCGGGTCCATCGAGGTGGTTCTTCAAACGCTGAACAGGTACACCAGATGTTCCGGCCAAAGAATCAACAACAACAAAAGCGTCATATACACCCATCATAAAATGAACAGGTCTCACTCTGCGATGCTCTCTAACTTGACCTCCTTTGCCACAGCATACCCACCTTTCACCTACTTAGGGTACCCTCTGGTCTATGGCAAGGCTAACTCGGGTATCTTCGAGTACATTGTCAGCACCATCAGGAAGCGGATCCAGGGCTGGCACAATGCTACCCTTTCGCCCGGAGGCAAGCTGATTCTGATCAAGCACGTACTATCCTCCATTCCCATCTATACCCTGGCGGTCTGCAACCCTCCCATAAAGGTCCTCGCTTCGCTTGAATCCCTATTCGCCAGCTTCTTCTGGGGCCACAATAAAGGCAAAGATAAGCACCACTGGGCCAGCTGGAACACAATGGCTAAACCCACCTCCGAGGGCGGACTGGGATTCTGTAGATTGGAACACATCGCCGACGCATGCTCCATGAAGTTATGGTGGAAGCTACGCACAGCCAATTCGATTTGGACTCGCTTCATGCAAGCGAGATACTTTAGATACTCCCATCCTGGGACGGCCTTAGTCAACACCCGTTCATCATCATCATGGAGATGCATTACCCGAGGCCGACAGCTAGCAGACCACTTCATGCACATCCAGCTGGGTAATGGCTATTCATCGATGAGTCACGGCCGTTGGCTGGGTGTGTAATGCCTGTGGTTCGTATTACGTATTTTTGGAATACGTGTACGTATTTTATTCTGTATTACATGATTTCTTGTTTAGCTTGCATCTTGGCTTGGTTATTTCTTGGCTTGGTTCGGTTTTCTTTGGTCTATCATGAACCATGGATGAAACCCCTACCTACCACCACCTTTGATATTTATTGCCAATTCTTCTTTCTCTCTCTTCATTACTCATCTTCTTCTTCCTCATTTACTTCTTACCTACCAGAGAGAGAGTGAGCTCTAGGCAAGTGCAACTTGCTTCATGGAGGAACTCTGAATTTATTGCTCTATTCTCTTCTTTACTACATTCTAAAGCACTTTAGTATTTGACATTTCTCATTTCCATGGCTGGATTCTTGTAGATCAAAGTTTATTTCATTTTCAGATTTCTTGGGTTTTGATCTATTTAATCTTGTTATTTCCTAGTTTTGATGGTTCCATGTGGTAGAGAATCTCGTTCTACCCCGTTTTGACCTATGGAAGTTCGGATTTGGGCCCCAGATGGAGATTTTATGGAGCTTGGAAGCTTGGGTTCATGGTGTTCTTCTTCTCTGAAATTTGGAGAAGAAAAACAGTGCTTGACTTGACCGCATAACAAATTCATGCGGCAAGTGATTTAGCCGTATGACACTTTCAGCCGCAGGAACTGAGTCTCATTCTTAAACCGTATGAGGCCCTTGCTTCCCAGCCGCATAAGTCTGCCTTTATCCTTGGCCGCATGAATATGAATTGAACCTGACCGCATGAGTCCTCAGTTCCTTCTTGCCGTATGGAGTCACACTTGCCTTCAGCCGCATATGCGCCTATCTCCTTGAGCCGTATGAACTCTAGTACTTGCGGACCGCACAGGCTTGGTTCCCCGCTAGCTGCATGTGCCCCTACCCCGAGAGCCGCATGAGTCTGCCTTCATCCTGGCCGCATGGAGCCTTCATCCTGGCCGCATGGGAGCTAGTCCTGCTCCCAGCCGCATAGGTTCCTGCCCCTTCAGCCGCATATGTACCTTTCACTCTCAGCCGCATAAGCAGCCATGTTGACTTAGCCGCATGGGCTCCTATAAACCGCATGCGCCTCCTTCTATACCCAGTCGCATGAACTCCACACTTCCGCTGGCCGCATGAGGCCCAACGTCTTAGAGCCGCATGTGCCTTTGCACTTCCAGCTGCATGCGTCCCCCCTTGTCTTGACCGCATGTGATTCAGTGACCCTGGCCGCATGCGCCCTCCTAATTGGGCCGCATGATTCTACCCCTTTCCTGACCGCATATGCTTTAGCCGCATGGCTCTTCTATAGCCCTGAATATTGATATTTTATTAGATATTTTACGTCCATTTTATATTCTTACGCCTTTTGTCGTGGACTTGATAATCATGGATTTATTTAATGTGTGTAGAACTGATAACTGAGCACGACCTGACAGTGACCCGTAGTGGCGCACTCCTGACATGACCAACCTGACATGATAGTGGCCCGTCATGGCGCACTCCTGACTAGTACACCTGACATGATTTATCTTGAACAGTTGTTGCGATGGCTACCTGACATGACATGACCTGTACAATGAATCCTGGACACCGTAGGCGATTGTGCTTGTACAAATAATCCAGTCCTGTCTTGCATCATGTCTAGGAAAGGACTTCTGAGTACCACGGTCAGGAGTACCTACTGAAATGGACTAAGGCTAATAACTAGATTAATACAGTAGTCATGAAGAGATTTTCCAGCTACAGGCAATCATGTTACCTGGGCGCGCTTGGGATCTGTAGCCTGCCGTCGAGTAGGGCACATTTCCAGCACACTGTCATGTGTTGCACCCTTCAAGCTACCTAAGGGTACATACGTTTCCTGGACGGTGTACCCACCTGAATTCAACCCCTAATTTCGACCTGGGTAATCTGGATGGTCTGCAGGGCTTGTGGCTGTGGAATAATCTCACTGCTTCTTGTTAGTAATTAGGCTTGTGACAACTCTAGTTAGTTAAAGTATCAAGCCGTAGTTCTTGTTTGGCCGTGAAATGATTGGATGGAGTCTAACCAGTCTAGTCTTGTCCTGATCCTGTTCCAGATTATTGAATGACCAGAATGCTTGTATTTATTTTACCGATAAATGGTGAGAAACCAAGCTCCGTTCAGACGAAGGGTTACAACCCCGGTCCTTGTTTGGTTTACGGGTTGTAACCTGGTTATCTGAATAGTTCCATGGTTATCTCGTCGTATATCATCCTGATGTGTTTTCTTTATTTTCCAGTTCTTACTTTTATTTATATCTTGTGCTGATTGCTGGTTTTAGTTCCTAAGTGAAGCTTCCTTTGTGGCACTTGCTCTTTCTGGGATCTGACCCAGCTGGTTTTGTATGGCCAGATTTCGGAGCAGCTCCAGAGGATCCACCGCTTTTCCAGCCTGATGGTGAACACCAGACGTAACCCGGGCAACGAGTGGGTTTATTTTTGCTCTCCCACTTTATTGTAAAATATTCTTTTGAGGCGTTTAGCCGACGAGCACCTGTTTAGCTCGATTGTATTTACTTACTGTCTGCCTACGGGCTGTAACATGATTGACAGATCCTAGGGTTGATCATGTATGACTAAACTCTTGCTAGTCCTCACATTTTGTAACGACTAGCTTCATGATCAGCTGAATATGTAATATTTGGGACACCTTATTATTGTATATTTAATGATCATACATCTTGTAACATTTACTTACTTGCTTGTGATTGAGACACTAGGCTTGTTCATGACCATAGGGGACTGTTGGCTTGTAGTAAACCCTCATGTATCTAGACAGCCGTGACCGTATAGCGAGATGGAATCCATTTCAA
Organism: Iris pallida; assembly: GCA_029216955.1. Taxonomy (NCBI): domain Eukaryota; kingdom Viridiplantae; phylum Streptophyta; class Magnoliopsida; order Asparagales; family Iridaceae; genus Iris; species Iris pallida. Next base: position 27,286,966 of record JANAVB010027397.1, read on the forward strand.
TATACGTAGCAGGCTGTGTCTGCCCCCGCTCTCTAGTATTCTGGTTCTGGGGCGTGACATGGTTTAAGTGGTGGCCCATGCAGGTCTTGTAAATCAAGATATGTGGGGGTTTACCGAATAGATGTCTTAATCAGTATTCGTCCTTGATCTCTGCTCGTATCTTCTGAATCCCTGGATTCTTGTCCTGATCATATGCTTGTATCGTTGATCTGTCCTGGTCCTTCCTTATTGTTTCCTATGTCGTCTTCTTCAGCGGCATTGTTCGTGGTCCTACCGACCAGCAAGGTGGAGCACCTCCCGCGGACCAGCAGCAACACGTAGATCATGTCCAGTATTCCGGAGTAGCCTCCAGAGTCGTGCCTTCTGGCGGAGAGCCACCAGTCCAGCCAGTTCAGCCTGCCGAGCCTGATGATGGCACATTGGTAGGACTCGTCATGACCTTGATAGCTTCTCAAGATCGTCGTGGAGATGTCTTGCAACAGGTAGTGGCGGATGCTTTGACCCGGGGTGGTCATCAGGGTAACAGCGCGGCCAACAGCTTCAAGCGTCTGAACCCTCCATTCTTTGACGGTAGTGAAGATGCTATCGCAGCAGATGCATGGCTTCAGGATACTGAAGTGATTCTCGACGCAGCCAAGACCCCAGAGAATGAGAAGGTAGCCGTGGTGCGCCTACAGTTGTTAGATCTTGCCCGCAGCTGGTGGGCAGCTCAGGCCGTTGGATTAGCAGCACCCATTGCTTGGGCGGTGTTCAGAGAAAGATTCCAGACCAAGTATTTTGATGTTGTAGCTCGGTATGATCTGCAGACCCGATTCACTAACTTGAAGCAAGGAGGAAGGACGGTCGATGGATATGCGGCCGAGTTTTCCAGACTCAGTCGGTTTGCTTCCACCTTGGTGGCAACCGAGTATGATAGAGCCCAGCGATTCCAGCAAGGGCTTCACCTGGAGATTCTATTGGCAGTTGAGCAGTTTGAGCATTAGACTTTTGATGCAGTCTTGAGAGCAGCCCGGAGGCATGAGTATACCTCCCAGAGGATTGTGGATAGGGTCGGAGGTCGGAAGAGATCTCACGGCCAGATGAATCAGTCTTCAGCCCCAGCCCCGGCTGCCAGGGCTTTGACTATTGGAGCTCCGAGGAGAGCGGCCTCCGTAACGTCGGTTCAGCATTCCACCCCGACGTACCCTCAGCAGCAGCAGCAGAAGCAGAAGCAGACTTTCACAGTGGGATGTTCTCATTGTGGGAAGCCAGGCCATGTAGTGGCAGAATGTCGCAGGGCGCAGGGATTGTGCCTGGCTTGTAGAGCAGCAGACCATAGGGTTGGATCTTGCCCGAATAGGGGTGGCTCATCATCATCCAACCTTTCTAGCTCTTCGGTGAGAGGACCAGCACCGGTCCAGCAGCAGCAGCAGTACCCATTACCGAGGCCCTTGCCGCCTCAGTCCCAGATGTTCCAGCAGCAGAACCCCCAGCAGCATGTTCAAGCCCAAGCCTTGAGTCAGAGCAGGCAGCAAGGATTTCAGCAGAGGGGACCAGTACCCCGAGGGCACGGTCAGGCTATGGTGATGACCGCAGAGGAAGGATTGGCACCAGGTGAGGTAGTGGCAGGTACTATTCTCGTCAACTCATTTCCAGCTTCAGCTTTATTTGATTCTGGTGCGTCGCATTCTTTTATGTCTGCACGATTCACGACACGGATAGGATTGGAGCCCGAGTCATTATCAGTAAGGCTCAATATACTTACTGGTAACGGACTTGTGGGAGTAGATAGAGTGTTTTCCTCGTGTCGGATCGTAGTTAGCGGTAGAGAATTCCCCGCTAGATTGATAGAGTTCCCGATGGCCGATTATGATGTGGTCTTAGGGATGGATTGGTTGAGGAACCAGTATGCTAGAATAGACTGCCATATTGGTAGGGTTGTTTTTAGCATTCCAGGCGAGCCGGAGTTTTCTTTTTCCAGAGGAGCAGTTGAGCCTTCTCCTCCAGTATTGCGGATGGCAGTAGCAGCAGTTCAGTTGCCCAGGATAGTGGATGAGTTCCTAGATGTTTTCCCAGAAGAGCTTCCAGGAATGCCGTCAGAGAGGGAGATCGAGTTCACTATAGACTTGATTCCCGGGACAGCCCCAGTGTCAGAGACAGTCTACAGGATGGCGCCTTCAAAGTTAGAGATCTTGTATAGGATGATTGAAGAACTTCGAGCTAAGGGATTCATTCGTGCTAGTGGATCGCCTTGGGAAGCCCCGATGCTTCTTGTGAAAAAGAAGGATGGTACGTCCAGGTTATGTGTTGATTATCGTACCTTGAACTCAGTGACAATCAAGAACAGATACCCTCTTCCGAGGATAGATGACTTGTTTGATCAACTCAAGGGGGCTTCAGTATTTTCGAAGATTGATTTGCGCTCAGGTTATCATCAGATCAGAGTCAGAGAGCAGGACATCCCGAAGACAGCTTTTAGATCAAGATATGGGCATTGGGAGTTCCTTGTTATGCCTTTTGGAGCGACCAATGCGCCGGCAGTATTCATGGACCTCATGAATCGCATCTTCATGCCTTACTTGGATCAGTTTGTGATTGTGTTCTTGGATGACATCCTGGTCTACAGCAAGAGTGAGGCGGAGCATGAGCAGCATCTCCGTACAGTTCTTCAGATCCTCAGAGAGCACCAGTTATATGCCAAGTTCAGTAAATGCGAGTTCTGGCTCGATTGCATTTCGTACTTGGGTCATATCATCACCAGAGGAGGAGTGGAAGTGGATCCCCAGAAGATTGTGGCTATTGAGTCGTGGCCGGTGCCCAGCACAGTTGCAGAAGTTCGCAGTTTCCTTGGATTGGCCGGCTACTACCGGCGGTTTGTTTCGAATTTTGCCCGAATTTCAGCGCCATTGACCCAGTTGACTCGCAAGGATGCGCAGTTTGCTTGGACAGCAGAGTGTCAGAGTTTTTTTGAGCAGTTGAAGCGAGGCCTGATAACGGCTCCCATTCTCACGCTTCCCGATAGGACCGGAGGATTCTCAGTATATTGTGATGCTTCGGGCAGAGGTTTAGGATGTGTTTTGATGCAGCATGGGAAGGTAATAGCTTATGCGTCACGACAACTTCGTGATCATGAGAGAAATTACCCAACCCATGACTTGGAGCTGGCAGCAGTAGTGTTTGCACTTAAGTTATGGAGGCACTATTTGTATGGAGACAGGGTGGAGATTTTCACCGACCACAAGAGTCTGAAGTATGTTTTCACTCAGAAGGATCTTAACATGCGTCAGAGGAGATGGCTGGAGCTTCTTGTGGATTATGATGTCAACCTGCAGTATCATCCTGGAAAGGCCAAGGTTGTTGCAGATGCTTTGAGCAGGAGAGCCGGAGTTTATTTTCTAACAGCACAACCAGAGCTGTTAGAAGATCTTCAGAAGATGGGTATAGAAGTTGTTCTCCCTTCCAGTGTAGCATTGATGGCCAGTATGCAGGTTCAGTCTACTATAGTCGAAAGGATTCGGATGGCGCAGTCGGCAGATTCCAAGCTTCAGCGACTCAGAGCAGAGTGTGAGGCAGGACGAAGACCAGAGTTATGCATTCACGAGGACGGTACACTTCGACATGGGAAGCGTCTTTGTGTACCTAGTGGAGATATCCGGCAGGAGATCATGTCAGAGGTGCACAGTTCTCAGTATTCCATCCATCCTGGCAGTACGAAGATGTACCGAGATATCCGTCAGCACTTCTGGTGGAATGGCATGAAGCGAGAGATAGCTCGGTTTGTCTCTCGGTGTTTGGTTTGCCAACAAGTCAAGACTGAACATCAGAGACCGGCTGGACTTCTTCAGCCCTTACCGATTCCAGAATGGAAGTGGGAGCATGTGACCATGGATTTCGTGACTGGATTACCTAGATCTCCAGCTGGTAGAGATGCTATCTGGGTTATAGTTGATCGGCTCACGAAAGTGGCTCACTTTCTTCCCTTCAGAGTTGGTCAGTCGACGGCTCAGCTAGCAGAGATGTACCTCAGGCAGATTGTCAGATTGTACGGTGTGCCAGTCAGTATCACCTCGGACCGAGATTCCAGATTTACGTCACACTTTTGACGTAGCTTGCAAGAGAGTTTGGGGACTCGTCTCCAGTTCAGTTCAGCGTATCATCCACAGACAGATGGCCAGTCGGAGCGTACGATCCAGACTCTTGAAGACATATTGCGGTCTTGCACACTTGACTTCGGTGGTTCGTAGGAAGATCACTTGCACCTGGTAGAATTTTCGTACAACAACAGTTTCCAGGCCAGTATCCAGATGGCACCATTCGAGGCACTGTATGGCAGGAAGTGCAGATCCCCGTTAGCCTGGGATGACGTTGGAGAGAGACAAATGTTTGGTCCAGAAATGATCGCTCAGAAAGTTGAAGTGGTCAGAAGGGTCCGAGATCATCTTCGAGTTGCCCAAGATCGCCAGCGCCATTGGGCCGATTCTCATCGGCGTCCTCTAGAGTTTTCGGTCGGCGATCATGTATTCCTGAGGATTTCGTCTAACCGTGGCGTCATTCGTTTCGGCATACGGGGAAAGCTTAGTCCTAGGTATATAGGACCGTTCGATATTCTGGAGCGAGTAGGAGATGTATCCTATCGTCTCGCTCTTCCGCCGTCGCTAAGCGAGGTACATGACGTGTTCCATGTATCCCAATTACGACGGTATATCCCGGACCCGAGCCACATCCTAGATCATTCGGAATTGGTTGTTGGTACCAACCTTTCGTAGGAGGAAAGGCCCGTGTCTATATTGGACCGGAGAGAGAAGATCCTCAAGAACAAGACTATCAAGTTAGTCCGAGTTGCTTGGGGTCATCACTCTTTGGGGGAGTCAACGTGGGAGCATGAGGATGATATCCGATCGCGATATCCCGACTTGTTTGACTCGTGAGGTATAATATCTTTCTTATGCCTCATGCCTTCGATTCCTTGCTTGCATGATTGATTGATTGTCTAGTATAGCTTGCTTGTTATTAGTATAGCTTGTCATTGCTCCTCTAGCCTCTTGATTAAATTTTGAGGACGGAATTCTTTTAAGGTAGGTAGAGTTGTAATGCATGTGGTTCGTATTACGTATTTTTGGAATACGTGTACATTTTTTATTTTGTATTACATAATTTCTTGTTTAGCTTGCATCTTGGCATGGTTATTTCTTGGCTTGGTTCGGTTTTCTTTGGTCTATCATGAACCATGGATGAACCCCCTACCTACCACCACCTTTGATATTTATTGCCAATTCTTCTTTCTCTCTCTTCATTACTCATCTTCTTCTTCCTCATTTACTTCTTACCTACCAGAAAGAGAGAGAGAGTGAGCTCTAGGCAAGTGCAACTTGCTTCATGGAGGAACTCTGATTTTATTGCTCCATTCTCTTCTTTACTACATTCTAAAGCACTTTAGTATTTGATATTTCTCATTTCCATGGCTGGATTCTTGTAGATCAAAGTTTATTTCATTTTTGAATTTCTTGGGTTTTGATCTATTTAATCTTGTTATTTCCTAGTTTTGATGGTTCCATGTTGTAGAGAATCTTGTTCTACCCCGTTTTGACCTATGGAAGTTCGGATTTGGGCCCCAGATGGAGGTTTTATGGAGCTTGGAAGCTTGGGTTCATGGTGTTCTTCTTCTCTGAAATTTGGGGAAGAAAAACAGTGCTTGACTTGACCGCATGACAAATTCATGCGGCAAGTGATTTAGCCGCATGACACTTTCAGCCGCAGGGACTGAGTCTCATTCTTAAACCGCATGAGGCCCTTGCTTCCCAGCCGCATAAGTCTGCCTTTATCCTTGGCCGCATGAATATGAATTGAACCTGACCGCATGAGTCCTCAGTTCCTTCTTGCCGCATGGAGTCCCACTTGCCTTCAGCCGCATATGCGCCTATCTCCTTGAGACGCATGAACTCTAGTACTTGCGGACGGCACAGGCTTGGTTCCCCGCTAGCTGCATGTGCCCCTACCCCGAGAGCCGCATGAGTCTGCCTTCATCCTGGCCGCTGGAGCCTTCATCCTGGCCGCATGGGAGGTAGTCCTGCTCCCAGCCGCATAGGTTCCTGCCCCTTCAGCCGCATATGTACCTTTCACTCTCAGCCGCATAAGCAGCCATGTTGACTTAGCCGCATGGGCTCCTATAAACCGCATGCGCCTCCTTCTATACCCAGTCGCATGAACTCCACACTTCCGCTGGCCGCATGAGGCCCAACGTCTTGGAGCCGCATGCGCCTTTGCACTTCCAGCTGCATGCGTCCCCCCTTGTCTTGACCGTATGTGATTCAGTGACCCTGGCCGCATGCGCCCTCCTAATTGGGCCGCATGATTCTATCCATTTTATATTCTTACGCCTTTTGTCGTGGACTTGATAATCATGGATTTAATTAATGTGTGTAGAACTGATAACTGAGCACGACCTGACAGTGATCCGTAGTGGTGCACTCCTGACATGACCAACCTGACATGATAGTGGCCCGTCGTGGCGCACTCCTGACTAGTACACCTGACATGATTTATCTTGAACAGCTGTTACGATGGCTACCTGACATGACATGACCTGTACAATGAATCCTGGATACCGTGGGCGATTGTGCTTGTACAAATAATCCAGTCCTGTCTTGCATCATGTCTAGGAAGGGACTCCTGAGTACTACGGTCAGGAGTACCTACTGAAATGGACTAAGGCTAATAACTAGATTAATACAGTAGTTATGAAGAGATTTTCCAGCTACAGGCAATCCCGTTACCTGGGCGCGCTTGGGATCTGTAGCCTGCCGTCGAGTAGGGCACATTTTCAGCACACTGTCATGTGTTGCACCCTTCAAGCTACCTAAGGGTACATACGTTTCCTGGACGGTGTACCCACCTGAATTCAATCCCTAATTTCGACCTGGGTAACCTGGATGGTCTGCAGGGCTTGTGGCTGTGGAATAATCTCATTGCATCTTGTTAGTAATTAGGCTTGTGACAATCCTAGTTAGTTAAAGTATCAAGCCGTAGTTCTTGTTTGGCCGTGAAATGATTGGATGGAGTCTAACCAGTCTAGTCTTGTCCTAATCCTGTTCCAGATTATTGAATGACCAGAATGCTTATATTTATTTTACCGATAAATGGTGAGAAACCAAGATCCGTTCAGACGAAGGGTTACAACCCCGGTCCTTGTTTGGTTTACGGGTTGTAACCTGGTTATCTGAATAGTTCCATGGTTATCTCGTCGTATATCATCCTGATGTGTTTTCTTTATTTTCCAGTTCTTACTTTTATTTATATCTTGTGCTAATTGCTGGTTTTAGTTTCTAAGTGAAGCTTCCTTTGTGGCACTTGCTCTTTCTGGGATCTGACCCAGCTGGTTTTGTATGGCCAGATTTCGGAGCAGCTCCAGAGGATCCACCGCTTTTCCAGCCTGATGGTGAACACCAGACGTAACCCGGGCAACGAGTGGGTTTATTTTTGCTCTCCCACTTTATTGTAAAATATTCTTTTGAGGCGTTTAGCCGACGAGCACCTGTTTAGCTCGATTGTATTTACTTACTGTCTGCCTACGGGCTGTAACATGATTGACAGATCCTAGGGTTGATCATGTATGACTAAACTCTTGCTAGTCCTCATATTTTGTAACGACTAGCTTCATGATCAGCTGAATATGTAATATTTGGGACGCCTTATTATTGTATATTTAATGATCATACATCTTGTAACATTTACTTACTTGCTTGTGATTGAGACACTAGGCTTGTTCATGACCATAGGGGACTGTTGGCTTGTAGTAAACCCTCATGTATCTAGACAGCCGTGACCGTATAGCGAGATGGAATCCATTTCAATATACGTAGCTGGCTGTGTCTGCCCCCGCTCTCCAGTATTCTGGTTCTGGGGCGTGACAGGGTGGTATCCTCTGGCACCCCCCTCCCCCCGAGTCTCCTCCGCGGGAGGGCCAGATTCGCGAGCTTTAGGATCCTTCATCAGGACGGATCTGGGACCGAGTCACTAACTGGATCGGTCCGGCGGCCACCGCCCACCTCGCCACAGCAAATCTCCGCCTCTCCGACAGCCCGGACATCATGAGATGGTCCCCTAGCCCGGACGGCCAATTCTCTCTATATTCCGCCAGGTCAGTCGCCCGCGGCTTCGGAACCCCAAATCCCCTTATCGCTCCTTTCTGGCACGCCTGCATACCTATCAAATGGTCGATCCTTATCTGGAGAGCCCACTTCAGGAAGCTCCCCACCGACGACGCCATCTCCGCGTTTGGCTACAACCTAGCTTCGAGGTATCATTGCTGTATTTTCCCTCAATCCAAATCAGCAGAGCACATCCTCCACTCCAGGGAGCTGGCCACGAATGTTTGGGCGACTCTCAACATCAAGTTCAAGATGGTCCTCCTCCCTAGGGGCTTCAACGATCTCCTGTCCAACTGGGGAGTTTCCCACGGACATCAGATCATCGTAGCCGCGGGAATTTGGGTCCTGTGGAAAAATAGGAACAAGTTTCGTTACGAGGGCCGACAACTCACACCACCCCAACTGTACAGGGAAATCATCAGACAGATACTAAAGTTTCGGAGGCGCTGCACGCACTCAACGCCCAGGTTCTGGGAGACCCTAGATTAGTTTTCGTCTTCTTGTTTCTATTTTGTCGGCTAGCCTAGCCGTTTCTTTTCTGTTACCAGCGCTGCACGCGCTTCTTGTATAGGCTTCCTCATTTTGCGCCTGATACATCAATAAAATTCCCCCTTCTATATATATATATATATATATATATATATATATATGACCATATATATAGTAATAGATGGAAAAGTATATATAAAGTATAGGTATATATATATTTAAATTATATAGGCATATAAATATATTTAGTATTTATTAATGTATATACGTGTTATATACATATAGGAGTGTGTATATATATATATATATATATATATATATATATATATATATATATATATATATATATATATATATATATATATATATATATATATATAATGTATATATATATATATATATATATATATATATATATATATATATATATATATATATATATATATATAATGTATATATATATATATATATATATATATATATATATATATATATATATATATATATTTTATATATATATATATATAATGTTTTTTTTATATATATATTTTATATATATATATATATATATATATATATATATATATATATATATATATATATATATATATATATATATATATATATAATGTTTTTTTTATATATTTTATATATATATATATATATATATATATATATATATATATATATATATATATATATATACATATATATATACATTATATATATATATATATATATATAATGTATATACATTATATATATATATATATATATATATATATATATATATATATATATATATATATATATATATATATATATATAAAATATATATATATATATATATAAATATATATATATATATATATATATATATAATAGAAAACAAGAAAACAAATAATAACCAAAGAGAAATTTCCAGCCCAAACAACCCAAATAGGCCAAGCTGGGCCAGCCCAACCGAAGAAAGAGCCGGCCCAGTCCAGCCCAGGCCAGCACCCCATTTGTATAGCTGAAACAACCCCAAGCCTAAGCAGCAGTGGAGCTCTGTTCGGTTCGAACTCTGTATATATATACGTAAGTATATATATATCGAAAGTTCGAAAGAGAGAAGCGAACCATCAAACCCTAACTACTTCACACCGCGCCACCACCCCTGATTCCCTGGCGACCCACCCAGCGGCCGCGTGCCACCGCCGTCTGCCGGAGCCGGCCGGCCGAGCGCCGGAACGCGCGTGCATCAAACAGACTGCAACAGCGACCGAGACCCCGAGTCCCCGACTTCGCGGTATGTTTTCTCTGTCAACGATTGTTCGTTTTTGATTCTGTAAATTTCGTTAGAGAGCCTAGTTGACCCCCTTCAATCTTGTTCATGTAGAATTAATTCTGCTGGACTATACCGATCAGAAGATCATAGCAAAAATCCCGAAAAACCTATTCTAAACAGGACATATAGGACAGCCCAACTACTCGAGTGGAAGGCAGATTATAAACCAAACAAAAGGATTTTTCTAAAACTAATTATAGACAGTCCTAGCCAACCTATAAGACTCTGCGACCCAATTTACAGAACTCGATTTCATTGACTACGCATCAAGAAATCGGATCCTAAATATTGATAAAAACTCATTTTCAAAATTGTGAAATTTCAATAAAACCCTCCGATATGACGTGCGTCGCGCCAAACCGGGCGACATGGTCGCGAACCGAAAGCATCAAAAGGTGCGTAACAGCTTCGTGGACGTGTGGACTTTGACGGAATTCAAATTGGTCGCGTGTGCGCGACGAATTTGATGCGTATCCGTCAAAATTTATCGTATCGGCCTCTATGCAAACTTCTCAATTACTTTGTACACGCTCGTCAGATCGAGACGAAACTTGCACCAGCAGGACCGTATCATTTTTCTGGTCCTGTATGCCAAGTTTGGTCCAATTCTGAGACAGTTAAATCGGACCGCCGTTTTGCGGGCCCCACGGTCCGACTCAACGAGCGGTTTTTTGCACGGCCCGCCGGAAACCAACTTTGGACATACGATTGGGTTCATATCGAAAAATTGGACCTGTTGAAATATAGTTTGACGACTTTAGAGACCATTGACTCTGGCATGCTTTTTGGTGCAAAGCGCGTCTAATGGCGGATACCGTTTTGACCCAAAATTACCGTTTTACCCCTGTGTCCAGAATTGGACTTAAGGACAGGCAACCCTAGCTAATTTGACTATTCTGAGAATGTTGGCAATATTTGTTTCAGCTTTCGGAGACAGTTGTGAGATTTGGACTTATTTGGCTTACCGGTTGACGGTTTATTGTTGGCTCTTCGTGCAACCTCCAGGCAAGTATACCTTGCCTTCCTCTACAGTTTTATTTACATGCATTATATTTCATTTTCCAGTTTTGATTATTTATGGACATGTGCTTTTCGTATTATATTCTTTTGAGTTGTTTTTACTGCATATAGCCGTGTTCATATTTGGTCTTGTGGTTCACACTTAGAGTTTCTCGTTAGTACCTTGCTTGAGTCGTGTCATAGAACGAGTACGTGTAATTGAACTGCTAAATCCTTGTTATTCTTTCCTTGGCACCAGAGAGTCCACACTTGGGACGAGGATGTTTACATCAGAGAGTCCACACTCGGGACGAGGACGTAGTACTTGCACCAGAGAGTCCACACTCGGGACGAGGGTGCCTTGCCGTGAACTAACCAGAGAGTCCACACTCGGGACGAGGGTTAGTACTAACCAGAGAGTCCACACTTGGGACGAGGGTTAGTGCTTAGTTCAAACCAGTGAGTCCACACTCAAGATGAGGGTTGGGTTCTTCCATTGATCTCGTGTTTATTGTTTACTCGGCAGTTCATTTATGCGTAGTTGTTCTAGTGTTCGTGTTCGTGTTCGTGTTCGTGATCGTGGTCATTTTTCGTGTTTCTGTTTTCTTGTTTATCCTCTTGCGCATGATAAAACTGTTCGATAGGCATGTATATTATGTATCTTGCTATGTCCTCTGAGGACCTGATGATCTCGTCAGGTTTAGCGATTGCATGGAGTTAGCTAGTAGTTCTGGATGGCTGAGGATTTGTGATTCTTGTGGGATTCAGGTATCATTATTACGTTTGTTATCCTTTCGTGCTTTACATTCCTTATCATGAGATATCATGTTTCTTGATTCCGTTTTAGACTCTTGTTATTTCCTTTAGAGTCTTATCGGACATATATGCTAGTGGGCTGCAGACCACGACCCATAGTATTCATTCATGTTTTATTATCTTATTGTAGATTGAGATATAGATTGCATTGCCACGATTTGGCAGTATACCATAGCCTTAACAGCGTTTACGTATTCGAGTTGGGCTGGAGTCCGCTCGATACGTAGCTGGCTTGCTCACGCTATCGCGTCCAAAAAGCGGGTGCGGGTCGTGACAAGTTTTTTGGTGGCCCATGCAAGTCAGAGCATATTGTACCGATTATGTAACTGTACTGGTACGAGCCTGCGACTATGACTAAACCTTAGAAATCTCAATCCACACTGCCTTAAAAATTCTCTTAGAAATTCTCTACGTTCTTGAAACTCCATATTATCTCTTGATTATTCTTCTTTGCTTTCCCATACCATTGATTCTCGTCCCTTCCTATTTCGGGGTGACGAATGATCGTGCTGTCTAGAATTCATCAGAGAATCCTAAGTTATTGTATAATATTGCTTGACTATTGAATATTTGGTAGTTTATAGATATGAGGGATTATAGATACTACATGCCCTAGATACCTGTTGGATGGATTGCTAGCAACTAGTTAGAAGATTATAAGATTTTAGTGACCGTAATTTTGAGGAGTAGTGTGACCAAAGGTGGGTAGAAGTCCTCAAGTATTCGGAGTTATAAAATGACTAGAGAAGGTCATAAAATATTTTGAGGAATTAAATATGAGAAGATTAAGGTAATAGTAGACTTTGAATTTTAAGGAATAGTTATAAATTTAAATTTCGAGGACGAAATTATTTTTAAGGTGGGTAGATTTGTAGCCTCCCTTCCCGAAAATTTTTTTTTAAAATATTTCTTCTATTATTTATTTGATTTAAATGGTGATTTTTAGATTTTTATAAATAATTATTTAGTTAATTATTACGGTAGACGACTTTAGCCATGGTTAAGTTTTGAAGTACCAGATGACTAGGAATCATGACACGGATAGTGCAGTAGCGTACCTTGACTAGTGTATTAGCCATGCCAAGGAAGACCTAGCCATAAGTGTGTCATAACTAGGAAAACCAGATCAAGTTGCGACTTAACCCCCACCGATAAATTATTTATTTATTAATTAGATATATTGATTTTAGATGACCCGATTATACCAACTTAGCCGAACTGGGCCCGAACCGAATCCAAGCCTTGTAGGTATGTAGTGAGACCAAGACGACCATGTAGGCATATTTGATGTGTGTATAAATATTTCCTAAACTATTTTAGGTATTGATGTACATTTTTAACTATTTGATTATTTGCACAAAGAAATTGGTATTCTTATTATTAAATATTATTTTACAATATTTATACAATCTTCTGGACACGTATAAAGGTGAGGAGTATGGATTCACCAAAACCACCATTTAATTATTTTATTATTATTTTATTATTTTGTGGTGATTAAATAAATATCTTTATTACTATTAGATATTATTATTATTGGCTGTCCTTTTATTGTCAATTAAATTTACGTATATATATATATATATATATATATATATATATATATATATATATATAATACTCTCCATAAAAATCTAAATAAAAACTTACCTTTTATTGTCTATATATATTATATATTTATATATATATATTTTATATATATATATATATATATATATATATATATATATATATATATTTTTTTTTTCTGTGCATATATATACATATATATATATATATATATATATATATATATATATATATATATATATATATATATACTCTGTGCATATATATATATATATATATATATATATATATATATATATATATATATATATATATATATATATATATATATATATATATAATACTCTGTGGATGCACAGAGTATATATATATATATATATATATATATATATATATATATATATATATATATATATATATATATATATATATATATATATATATATATATATATATATATATATATATATATATTTTAGTAGATATATATATATATACATGACCATATATATAGTAATAGATGGAGAAAAAAAATATATATATATATAGTTATAGATGGAAAAGTAGATATAAAGTATAGGTATATATATATATATATTTAAATTCTATAGGCATATAAATATATTTAGTATTTATTAATGTATATACGTATATACGTGTTATATATATAGGAGTGTGTATATATATAGGAGTGTATATATATATATATATATATATATATATATATATATATATATATATATATATATATAAAATATATATATATATATATATATATATATATATATATATATATATATATGCACATATAATGGAAAACTAGAAAACAAATAATAACCAAAGAGAAATTTTCAGCCCAAACAACCCAAATAGGCCGAGCTGGGCCAACCCAACCGAAGGAAGAGCCGGCCCAGCCCAGCCCAGGCCAGCACCCCATTTGTATAGCTGAAACCCCCCCAAGCCCAAGCAGCAGCGGAGCTCTGTTTGGTTCGAACTCTGTATATATATACGTAAGTATATATATATCGACAGTTCGAAAGAGAGAAGCGAACCATCAAACCCTAACTACTTCACACCGTACCACCACCCCTGACTCCCTAGCGACCCACCAAGCGGCCGCGCGCCACCGCCGTGCGCCGGAGCCGGCCGGCCGAGCGCCGGAACACGCGCGCATCAAACAGACAGCAACAGCGACCGAGTCCCCAACTTTGCGGTATGTTTTCTCTGTCAACGATTGTTCGTTTTCGATTCTCTAAATTTTGTTAGAGAGCCTAGTTGACCCCCTTCAATCCTGTTCATGTAGAATTAATTCTACTAGACTATACCGATCATAAGATCATAGCGAAAATCCCGAAAAACTTATTCTAAACAGGACATATAGGATAGCCCAACTACTCGAGTGGAAGGCAGATTGTAAACCAAACAAAAGGATTTTCTAAAACTAATTAAAGATAGTCCTAGCCAACCTATAAGACTCTGCGACCCAATTTACAGAACTCGATTTCATTGACTACGCGTCAAGAAATCGGATCCGAAATATTGACAAAAACCTATTTTCAAAATTATGAAATTTCAATAAAATCCTCCGATGCGACGTGCGTTCCGGAAAAATAGACGACATGGTCGCGAACCGAAAGCATCGAAAGGTGCGTAACGGCTTCATGGACGTGTGGGCTTTGACGGAATTCAAATTAGTCGCGTGTGTGCGACGAATTTGATATGTATTCGTCAAAATTCTCCGTATCGGTCTCTGTGCAAACTTTTCAATTACTTTGTACACGCTCGTCAGATTGAGACAAAACTTACGCCAATAGGACCGTATCGTTTTTTTGGTCTTGTATGCCAAGTTTGGTCCAATTCTGAGACAGTTGAATCGGACCGCTGTTTTGCGGGCCCCACGGTCCGACTCAACGAGCGATTTTGTGCACGGCCCTTCGAAAACTAACTTTGGACATACGGTTGGGTTCGTATCGAAAAACTGGACCTGTTGACATATAGTTTGACGACTTGAGAGACCGTTGACTCTGGCACACTTTTTGGTACAAAGCGCGTCCAACGACGGATATCGTTTTGACCCAAAATTACCGTTTTGCCCCTGCGTCCAGAATTGGACTTAAGAACAGGCAATCCTATCTTATTTGACTATTCTGAGAATGTTGGCAATATTTGTTTCAGCTTTCGGAGACAGTTGTGAGATTTGGACTTATTTGGCTTACCGGTTGACGGTTTATTGTTGGCTCTTCGTGCAACCTCCAGGCAAGTATACCTTGCCTTCCTCTACAGTTTTATTTATATATATTATATTTTATTTTTCAGTTTGATTATTTATGGACATGTGCTTTTCATATTATATTCTTTGAGTTGTTTTCACTGCATATAGCCGTGTTCATATTTGGTCTTGTGGTTCACACTTGGAGTTTCTCGTCAGTACCTTGCTTGAGTCATGTCATAGAACGAGTACGTGTAATTGAACTGCTAAATCCTTGTTGTTCTTTTCTTGGCACCAGAGAGTCCACACTCGGGACGAGGATGTTTACATCAGAGAGTCCACACTCGGGACGAGGATGTAGTACTTGCATCAGAGAGTCCACACCCGGGACGAGGGTGCCTTGCCGTAAACTAACCAGAGAGTCCACACTCGGGATGAGGGTTAGTACTAACCAGAGAGTCCACACTCGGGACGAGGGTTAGTGCTTAGTTCAAACCCGTGAGTCCACACTCGGGATGAGGGTTTGGTTCTTCCATTGATCTCGTGTTCATTGTTTACTCGGCAGTTCATTTATGTGTAGTTGTTCTAGTATTCGTGTTCGTGTTCTTGTTCGTGGTCATTTGTCATGTTCTTATTTTCTTGTTTATCCTCTTGCGCATGATAAAACTGTTAGATAGGCATGCATATTATGTATCTTGTTATGTCCTCTGAGGACCTGATGATCTCTTCAGGTTTAGCGATTGCATAGAGTTAGCTAGTAGTTCTGGATGGCGGAGGATTTATGATTCTTGTGGGATTCAGGTATCATTATTACGTTTGTTATCCTTTCGTTCTTTATATTCCTTATCATGAGATATCATGTTTCTTGATTCAGTTTTAGACTCTTGTTATTTCCTTTAAAGTCTTATCAGACATATATGCTAGTGGGCTGCAGACCACGACCTATTGTGTTCATTCATATTTTATTATCTTATTGTGGATTAAGATATAGATTGCATTGCCATGATTTGGCAGTATACCATAGCCTTGACAACGTTTACGTATTCGAGTTGGACTGGAGTCCGCTCGATACGTAGCTGGCTTGCTGACGCTATCGCGTTCGAAAAGCAGGTGCGGGTCGTGACATCCCGAGTGTGGACTCTTGACACTACCACATTTTTAGCTTGAGGGTATTTTGGTCATTCGATGAATTTTTGAATTTACTTGATTTATTGAATTGGTAATTGCTATTTTTGACTTTGACTAATTGAGACTTGTAGACTGACCTAGAAGCTAACCCTAGCTATGGTGACTTAGTAGGCAATGGTGTGACCCTAGTCTAGCTTAAGTCAAACCTATTTTTAGTCACTAGAATCTAGTTTTAAATAGGAGGATTAATAATAGGTGCAATGACTTGTGATTTGATTTTATGACTTATGTAATTAAGCCCATGGCCCATAACTTGACGCCTAACCCTAACCAACCCACACATGGCTGGCCATATCTAGGGTTTTCCCTCCTATTTAATATCATTTCCACTTGTTTTTGCCTCTTTTGTGCTCAACTAAGTTCTTAAAAGGAAAGGTAAATCCCCACTTTCCAAAATTCCTATTAATTCCATTTTTAATCCTTTTTGACCCAAATCTTTTGCATATGATTCAACCTCTACTTGCTGTTCTTGAGGAGTAATTTCAGTTTTAGAGCAATTTGGAGGAGTTGGCTAGCAACGGAAACCGTTTAATTTGGGGCTTTTTCTTGATCCTTGCAATCTATAGGTAAACCCTTCTAATTCTATTTTAATTCTGATTTTATTGCATGGTAGCCTATATCTAGCTGTCCCCAAGCTATAGTGAAAGTTTGGAGTCGTTTGCATTAGGTTTCGTGTCCGTATCGGACACGTATCCATTTCCTAGTTTAGGTGTTCGATGAAATGCCACAACCAACTTTTCTTACTGTTTTTGAAAATGTTTTCGATTGAATTCCTAGATCTAGGGTTTGTCCTTAGATTTTTGTCCTTGTTTTGTGGATTTGGAGTCGTGTCGTGTCCACACGAAGATATGAACACGTTGTGCTGACCCGTGCGCGCTGTCCTGCTACACGTGGCCTAGTGCTCGCTGTATAGGACACGTGGTGGTCTGATTTTTAGTGTCGAGGAGGGGGCACTGACGAACATGTCAGCCCCCAGGCCTCGAGTCGAGTTGCATTATGTCAGACTCAAAATCTGACCCGCACTGGTCGTACGCACAGGCAGACACGAGTGTTTTTGGCCACTGATACGTGGCTGGACACGACACGACACACGTTGTGGACACAGGGTAGGGTGTCAGTAAGGTAGCCCTACCCTAGGCAAACACGTAGGCATGTGCAGATGACACTTGGTGCACTGTGTCGTGTCCACGAGCTCGTAGACTCGTCGTACGAGACTGCTCTGTGGAGGATCGTGTCTGTGTGTGTTCGTGGCTGTTTGACACGCCGTGTCCTGTTACCTAGACACAAGATGACTCGAGAGACACGTACACACTTGATATTTGGGTTACCAACCATAATTTTGGTCATTAACTGTATTTTGGTTTTCGAATGAGGTTTTCCCTATTTTTCTGATACACAGTGTGTTGTTCACTGATTTCTGAATTTAATGCATTTTCAACCAATTTCCTATGATTAAATTGCAATGTTATTTAACCCCTATATGTTTGAGTGATTACATATATGTTAGATTTCATGTTAACAAAGAATTGGGTTTGAATTGGTTGAACTGTTGTGTGCACTGTTAGCTAACTGTCATTGAACTTGAAATCTGAGATTCCCCACTGCCTTCACCCATTCAATCTGAGATTAGCCACACTCTAAAACTTGGGATTATCACACACTGTGAACTGTTAGCTGAGGATAGCTATCTCCTATCACATACACACACCCATTGACACATTGCATTGGTTTCAGTCTCCATGTATATACACACATATATGTGAATCACCTTGACACCCTATCTATTGATTCCTAACACATATACACATTTCACTGATTCACATTCCTGTCACACATTACTCACTGTTAACCTATAGCCCTGTCACTCATACACAACACCCTAGTAACTAAACTGTCACATTGACACTCACATTGTCCTAAAATTCCTGAAACCTATCTACAGGTTTCCTATTAACTACACACACACACTCAGTCACATATTCAATCTGAAATGTATTGACACCCTAAAACCTGAGAACACATTGATTGTTACACTGAGTTCATTCCCTAACACATTACATTACACCCATTACTCTATTTGATTTTCTGTCAGTTACACACACACACACACATCACTGATTTCAGTTCCTATTGACACACACATTGACACTTATTTACAAGTACACTCAAACACACAAATTGCATGCACACACATTTGATACACTTCACTTTGTTAACTGTCTTGACTAAGAACCATTACACTAACCACTTGCTAACACTCTACTTTGGTCTTAACACACACATGATTAATGCCACACACACTTACACTTAAACCCCTTGCCATGACACTATATACATACAAATCCTTGTACACACACACTATTTTACCTATACATGTGACATCCCTTTATCTTTCTAATATATGTATACATGTAATATGTGTGTATGATTAACATGTGGATATATATGTATGTAGGCATATAGCCATACATGATTTGCCTATATATATATATATATATATATATATATATATATATATATATATATATATATATATATATATATAATGTTAAACATCCTCTCCTGGAATGTTCGCTGACTGGGAAACAAACCTACTTTAAGGAGAGTTTCCAGCCTTCGAAAAATCCACAAGATCGATATCCTCATTATTCTTGAACCCAAAATTCCCCCCAAAAGACTGAAATCTATTCAGCTTCAGCTTAACCTTCCTTCGGCTATTGCCAGTAGCCACGATATCTGGATCCTTGGCTCGGAGGATATCAACTTCGGGACCATTCAGGATTCTGGGCAAGCTCTCTCATGTTGGCTCGAACACCCCACGCTCCCTAAACGCGTTATCATCTCCGCAGTTCATGGCAGCTGTGACATCGTTGACCGAAAGCTTCTCTGGAGCGACCTCCTTGATATCCATCACCACAACATCGACACCCCCTGGCTTTGCATTGGGGACTTCAATGCGATAATTTGCAGAGAAGAGAAAATTGGAGGTCGCCCCCCCACATCCTTCGGCCATGCAAGACTTCAACAGCTTCATCTTCGATGCTCATCTCTCTCCCCTCCAGTTCAACGGCAATGCTTTCACCTGGTACAATATGCAGGAAGGTGATCGGCGATAATACTCCCGACTGGACAGGGCCCTCACTAATATTCACTGGCTTGGAATGGGGACCACCACCAACCTATCCCACCTCAACACCACCGAATCTGACCATGCCCCTCTTCTGGTTGAAATTAAAACCAACCCTAATTCGGTCAATAAGAACTTCCGATTTCTCAACTTCTGGACTGAGCACCCCCAATTTTTGCGCATCGTTGCTGAAGCCTGGAATAGGGAGGAATCTCACGACCCACTTGCTCGGGTGAGCAACAAGCTCAAAGCAACCAGGAAAGCCCTGTCGAGTTGGAGCAAACTTGCATACGGGGACATTTTCTAAGCCGTTAGGGTTGCAGAGGATGATGTTACTCTCGTCGAAGCCAAGTTCGCCGAGGTGCGCACTCCTGAAACCAGGACCACCCTCAACCTCACCAAAGCTATCCTCAAATTCAGGATCAAGGTCAATACCGAATTCTGGAAACAGAAAGCGAGGTTGAAATGGGACAGTGAGGGGGACAAAAACTCGAAATACTTCCATGACTGCGTCAATGGACGCAGACCGAAGCTCTCGATCCACCAGATTGCTGACAATAAGGGGAATATCATCTCGGATCAACAGAGCATCCAAGAGGCTGCGGCGGAGTTCTACTCCAAGCTATTTTCCAAAGAGACGATGACCAGAGACAACTCCTTTTTGGACCAAATTCCCCACTTCATCAATGACAGTGACAACGCTCAGCTGGAGCGCCCCCCTTTCGATCAGGAGGTGAAAGCCGCGGTGTGGGCTCTGGACGAGCACAGTACACCTGGCCCGGACGGCTTCTCCGGAGTCTTCTTTCGCACCTGCTGGGACATTATCAAGCAGGACATCACCGAAGCAGCTACTGCTTTTTCCAAGGTACTACTTACCCCAAAGCCATATCTAGTGCCAAGCTGATCCTCATCCCGAAGAAAGCTAACCCGAAGTCTTTTCGCGAATTTTGCCCCATCAGTCTGTGTACTTTCACTAACAAGATCATCTCCAAAATTATCGCTACCAGAATGGTCGATATTCTCCCCAAAATCATTTTCGAGGAGTAGAGCGGCTTTGTTCGTGGGAGAAACATTCAGGACAATATTATGATGGCCCATGAGTTAATCACTTGCATGAAGTTTCTAGCGAGGGGAGGCAACATTGCCATCAAACTCGACATGGAGAAAGCTTATGACAGACTGGATTGGCAATTTATGATTTGGGTGTTTAGAGCTTTCGGATTTTCGGAAACCTGGACCAACATCGTGTGGAGATCCATCAGTAACTCGTAGTTTTCTACGGTTATCAATGGTCAATCTGAAGGATTCTTCAAATCCAGTCGCGGAGTTAGACAAGGCGACCCTCTTTCCTCCAGTCTTTATCATTGTCGTCGACGCGTTAAGTAGAAACCTTAACCACTTGGTTAGTACTCCGAATTTCCAGCACTATCACACCGCTAGTGGTTGTCCGATCATCACCCACCTGGCTTTTGCTGACGATATTCTCATCTTCTCCTCCGGGGACGTTGGAGCGGTGGAAGTGGTTCACGATACCCTGTAGAGGTACTCGAGGTGCTCTGGCCAGAAGATCAATCCCTCCAAGAGTATTATCTACGCCCACCACAATATCAAAAGAGAGCAAGCGGTTAATCTTTCCAACCTGACATCCTTTGCTGTGGCTCACCCCCCTTTCCACTATCTGGGATGTCCCCTGGTATACGGGAAATCCAACAGTGGCATCTTTGAAGATTTGATTTCTAGAATTAGAAAGAAGCTAGAAGACTGGCACAACGCCACCTTATCTCCGGGCGGCAAGATTATCCTCATCCAACATGTACTCACTTCCATCCCCATCTACACCCTTGCCGCGTGCTCTCCGCCTAAGAAGGTACTCTCCTCGATCGAACAGATCTTCTGTGACTTCTTCTGGGGGCATAGCAACGGCCAAGACAAGCATCACTGGGCTAGCTGGGACTCAATGGCTCGTCCTTCAGCTGAGGGGGGCATTGGTTTTACCAAACTCTCCAATATCGTCAAGCTTTCTCTATGAAGCTATAGTGGAAGCTTCGCACGAGTAATAACTTATAGACGACATTTATGAAGCCCAGGTACTTCAAGCACATTCACTCGTCGATGGCCATCCACAACAGTAGATCCTCGGCGGCGTAGCGTCGGATCCTCATTGGGCACGATCTCGCAGAGCCAGTGATAAGACTTCAACTGGGAAGGGTGATTCTGTCATGACCCGCACCCGCTTTTCGGATACGAAAAGTGTCCAAACCCAGCCTACGCCGCAGTGTCGGTGGTAGTACGCTGTCTATACTCAAGTCATGGCAATCTAGAATCACAGAAAAACTATATCACATCCACAGAATAATCGAATCAATCAAGATCAATGAAATACCAAAGAAACTGAATAATATAACTGAATATATCCAAGATTCAATGTCATGTCCGGTGGACACAAATCCACTACCAATAGACGGAAGAATAGAGAAATACAATAAATGAACCAACTGAGTACAACCTGCTAACCAAGTAACCTCAACTGCAAAGCGTCGTGATCTGAAGCTATCTCAAATCCACTCGTCTGCTCCTGACTCAAACTCGACTAACCTGAAGAGATCATCAGGTCCTCAGAGGACTAACAAGATACATAAAAATGAGCATTTCTAACAGTTTATTATGCATGGAGGAAAATACAGAATATCAAGTAAAACTGAGCAATGAATAAAGCACGAAACTATACACTGTCTACACATAGATGAACTGCTGAATAAGAACTAGAAAACTCATGTCAAGATATCAACGGGTAACCGAAACGAATACTCAAACCCTAGTCCCTAGCGTGGACTCGCAGGATTGAACTACTAATCCTCGTCCCTAGTGTGGACTCGCAGATTAGCATCACCCTCGTCCCTAGTGTGGACTCGCAGGCTTAAACCCTATACTACTAACCCTCGCCCCTAGTATGGACTCGCAGGCTAGCATCTTCTACTAACCCTCGTCCCTAGTGTAGACTCGTAGGCTAGCATCACCCTCGTCCCTTGTGTGGACTCGCAAGTTAGCTTAAGACACAGATAGCTACTAACCCTCGTCCCTAAGGTGGACTCGCAGGTTAGCTTCACGATTTCAAGACAAGGGGCACGACTCAATCAAGGCACAAGTAAACACGACCAATAAGACGCAAAACTAACTATGAACACGGTCTACAAAGCAATGATACAAATACACAAGCAGGACATGAAAGATACATGTCAATAATATGAGAAAACTGGATAATAGTAAAAGACAGTACATGTAAATATATAGCTGTGTAGAAAGGCAAGGTATACTTGCCTTAGGTCCTGAGCTGCTGGTACAGGTTACAATGCGTATCGAGATCCGAGTAGCCTGTTTATACATTTACAAGTTAATATTCAATCTAGAAGCAATAACAAACTCACTTATTTTGGGTTTTAGGCCATTCCTAAATTAACTTGTTTCCCTTGGTCCTCTAAGTTACTTATTTCGTATCTAGTGTCAACTCATGTGTGTCCTTCTCTGCTCTTTATATGTAATACTCACTAGTGTCTTAACAATGATGCCCTCATACTATAGTCCATAGATGTAACTTGTTATTTATAGACACAAGACCTATATAATGAATATTAGCACTAGCCCTGCTCTCAACTTCCTATACTCAAGTATCCCTGCATTCTCTATTGAACCCTTTACTAGTCCATATCATCCTTGCTATGTTCATAGTAACAGAGGATGAACTCAACACCTATTGATATCCTATATAGGAATCAGAGAAGAGTTAACAGGTACTCATGTCTAACTGAAAGTATTGGGTGTCTGTTTGTTCCTCTAACATTCTAATCTTATATCTCATGCTAGGCCACCCTTTGAGGTGTTCCTACCTTTCCTGTCACTGGTTGTTACCAGTGATAAGTGACAAGACAGACCCCCCCTTCTACTTACTGTTCTGCCACCCATTGGTTATGCTTCCTAATCCTGCCATGCTTAGGCCAACTAGAGTCCCCAAACCCAATCCACATTTATACTGACCTATCCTGAATTCTTGGGTTCCTGTCTTCTGCACAGTATTACCTGAACACAGGTGGACTGGTTAGTGAACCAACAAGATTAGCCCCTATGAAGGCAGTGATGTCCTGTCTTCTACTAACAGGAAGGGTCTAAAGGAAATACAGTTAGGATGAACTTAAGTCCAGGATCACATACACCCCTTGGGTCAACCAGTAAAAGGAAGGACATTTATGGGGGACACTCAATCCCCTGCTCTGTACTACCACATTAGTACTGATGAATTTTGGCATCTACATCAATTAGGATTGATGTCATAACAATTAGGACCACAATGAAATGAAAAGGGGACTGCACACATCATCCTAACTGATACTAACATAGCAGTATAAGGACTAGATCACCGTGAAATAGAGGCTACTACTTGCTACCAGTGACTGATACAAGCAATAGGACAGGTACAATAGTATGGGACTTATATCAAAATCCATATGTGGGACGGATACACAAAGTGAATACCCAACTTCCTGTTGTACTCTCAATGCCTAACCCGATCCCCCATGGCTCCCTCTCAAATCTGAACTTTAACAAGGATGGTGAACCTTATTACTAGACTATTGGAGAGCAGGACAGTACAGGTAACAAAACTAAACTTCTAAAGTTAAGGCTGAGTACAAGTAAAGTCCTACACTCCCCTTCAACCTCTGATAAATGCTAATACATAAATCCCATTAACATGTATACTGCTGCTATAAGAGAACCTGACCTTACTGGTTTATCAGTTCACAAGGATTTCCTTAGCAATTAACCTCTTGTACACAGGTTCTGTCACCAGGCACTTGTGCGCTGGTTTACCTCACTGTCACACATTACTCCTAACTGGTCACCCCATCTCCTAGGCTCTCCTCTCATCTGATGGACCCAATACCTAATAGCTTAAGCAGGAGAAAGGGTGTGGCTGCCATATGTGATGTAGAGTGACTGGCCCTGTGGCTGCAGGACAGATATCTAAGAGGGACTGCTAAAAGTTAAATGCAGTAAAGAAAAAGAAAATAGGACATCAAGAAAAGTGTACATGGCAGAAGATTAATGGACCATCTGCAGAACTTATTTGAACCCAAAAGGAAGTAGTGGTCTAAGGTCATGTAGGACACTCTCCTGTACAGATCATAAATGTTGGTATCATCAATGCAGTGAATATAATATAGGAATGTATCATCAGGTATACAGTGTACGCAGGACAAAATATAGTGAATCCAGGAAAGGTCATATGTATTATTGTAATAAATTTATGGCTAAAAGTAGTAAGGAATGCAAGAGGTAATGTGATGTATCTAAGGTAATGTAAGGTGCAGTTGGTTAATTGGGATATGCAGGGAAATGTATGAGCTAAGGTCTGAACTTGCATATCAAGGTAATTTAGACTGCAATAATTGACACCTACTCAACAAGGAAGATATTCTGTGGGTCATAGGCTAAACATCATCCATAGGTGTGCTCGAGCCATCCCTTCATTGGCTGATACCAATCCAAGGTGGACTGAATCAAGGGTTGGGACTGATCCTTCCCTTCTCCTCATAACTGCTGACAAGATCAGTTGAGAATCGAACTCGAGGGCAACTCTCTCCCTTCCATCTTTTCCTGATCAAAGGCTAGGGACTGACATATATATGGAAGGAACCTATTGTTTGGCCCAGAATATGTAGGTACGGGACAGATAATCTATGTTAGGGACCTGTACATTCAAACTTACCTGTCTCAACTGATACCCATCACATGGGACACAACAGTGGACAGGATAAGATGTATCTGAACATAACAAGATCACAAAGGATTGAACAAAACAAGTGGTGGGCTGGTGTGTCTAAGACTGAGCATCAACTATAGGGACTGCTAAGGTGAAGGATGGACTGGTATACTTGTAGGTAATGTAACATCGACAAGACTTCTCTATTTGGTGTAATGCCTGATACCTAGTACAGGACAAGACATGCGAGGATTTGACTTGATCAAGGATGCCTACGACAGTAACCCTCTACATGGATCCCCAATACAAACTCCCTTCTTGATATCCTGGGTATTAGGTCTATTTAATGCCAGTATCTAAGGTGTACCAGGGTTGCATTGCTGTCAAGGTCATCTCCTTGTCAACATCATGGATGTAGGGAAATCTAATATCTAGGGAACTCACAGGTTTACACCTAAAGGACACAGGGGACATTTGAATAGGCAATACCCTGCCAGTACCAATAGGGTATGCTAATATCAGGATTGGGGTTTCCTTCCAAAGGTTTGATATATGGGTTGGAAGTAATTAATCTGGTACTTATAAATCCAGTGCCTCCACACATCCTATTGGTTCCCTTCCTACTCAGGAATTTCTTTGAACACATCTCCTTATCAATGGATCTAATATAGGCTCAGGCTAACTTGATAGTAGAAGGAAATACTAAAACTATTGCAAGGATTTACCTGTTGAAGAACTCGACGTCTCCCTTTCACAGGTCCCCTGAATCAATCTTGGCTGGAGGAAAGGCAAAGAGCAGAGGGTTCTAGGGTTTCCAGCGAAAGGGTCGGCCACAATCCTAGGTACTTATACCCGTGTTGATCTCCTGGAGGGATAGGAGAGAATTTGGTTTAATTTATCTAAAGATTGGAGAGAGAAATTCTTAAATCCCAACTGAATTCGAACTCAGGATTTGAGTTCTCGGCAGTGAGGGAAATTTGAATATTGGCCTTTTTGCAATATGGTCCCTGCTATACCCTTAATACTCCCTTAGTCCCTTATTTGATACTTTAAGTGCAATGAACCTATAAATCATAACATTATGTGTATAATTAAGACCAAAAATATATAAGGCAAAAGAAAATTGGTTTTCAACTTAATAAATTCGAAAAATTTGGTCAAGGGGTTGACAACTCTACCCCCCTTAAACAAATTTCGTCCTCGAAATTTTTACGAGCTGCGATCTACTCGAATGAATAGTCTAGTACAACCTGCTATTAAGAGATTCATTTCCTCTTAAACAATTCAAAGTTCAATATAAGTCTATCTATACTGCTGCCAGTTTCTACTAGAAATTTTGCCAGCTGCTTCCTGCGGCGTTGTCGTATCTTAACTGTAACAAAGAAAACAATTTAGCCGTTGAAGAGATTTTCAAACAGGATGCAAATCAAGGATTTAATGAAATCAAGGATTAAGGATTAACAAGGAGTCAAGACATGTGGATGAGATCATAAGTGTCTATTCCTATTCGCAGGCTCACGACGGCACAGTGACGTAACCGAAGTCATTAACGTTGACCTGCATGGGCCACCAAAAAACTTGTCACGACCCGTACCCGCTTTTCGGATACAAAACGTGTCCAAGCCCAGCCTACGTTGTAGTGTCGGTGGTAGTACGCTGTCTATACTCAAGTCATGGCAATCTAGAATCACGAAAAAACTATATCAAATCTACAGAATAATCGAATCAATCAAGATCAATGAAATACCAAAGAAACTGAATAATATAACTGAATATATCCAAGATTCAATGTCACATCCGGTGGACACAAATCCACTACCAATAGACGGAAGAATAGAGAAATACAAGAAATGAACCCACTGAGTACAACCTGCTAACCAAGTAACCTCAACTGCAAAGCGCCGTGATCTGATGCTATCTTAAATCCACTCGTCTGCTCCTGACACAAACTCGACTAACCTGAAGAGATCATCAGGTCCTCAGAGGACTAGCAACATACATAAAAATGAGCCTTTCTAACAGTTTATTATGCATGGAGGAAAATACAGAATATCAAGTAAAACTGAGCAATAAATAAAGCACGAAAGTATACACTGTCTACACATAGATGAACTGCTGAATAAGAACTAGAAAACTCATGTCAAGATGTCAACGGGTAACCGAAACGAATACTCAAACCCTCGTCCCTAGCGTGGACTCGCAGGTTTGAACTACTAATCCTCGTCCCTAGTGTGGACTCGTAGATTAGCATCACCCTCGCCCCTAGTGTGGACTCGCAGGCATAAACCCTATACTACTAACCCTCGCCCCTAGTGTGGACTCGCAGGCTAGCATCTACTACTAACCCTCGTCCCTAGTGTGGACTCGCAGGCTAGCATCACCCTCGTCCCTAAGGTGGACTCGTAGGTGTGGACCAATAACTACTAACCCTCGTCCCTTGTGTGGACTCGCAGGTTAGCTTAAGACACAGATAGCTACTAACCCTCGTTCCTAAGGTGGACTCGCAGGTTAGCTTCACGATTTCAAGACAAGGGGCACGACTCAATCAAGGCACAAGTAAACACGACCAATAAGACGCAAAGCTAACTGTGAACACGGTCTACAAAGCAATGATACAAATACACAAGCAGGACATGAAAGATACATGTCAATAATATGAGAAAACTGGATAATAGTAAAAGACAGTGCATGTAAATAAAGCTGTGTAGAAAGGCAAGGTATACTTGCCTTAGGTCCTGAGCTGCTGGTATAGGTTACAATGCGTATCGAGATCCGAGTAGCCTGTTTATACATTTACAAGTTAATATTCAATCTAGAAGCAATAACAAACTTACTTATTTTGGGTTTTAGGCCATTCCTAAATTAACTTGTTTCCCTTGGTCCTCTAAGTTACTTATTTCGTATCTAGTGTCAACTCATGTGTGTCCTTCTCTGCTCTTTATATGTAATACTCACTAGTATCTTAACATTGATGCCCTCATACTATAGTCCATAGATGTAACTTGTTATTTATAGACACAAGACCTATATAATGAATATTAGCACTAGCCCTGCTCTCAACTTCCTATACTCAAGTATCCCTGCATTCTCTATTGAACCCTTTACTAGTCCATATCATCCTTGCTATGTTCATAGTAACAGAGGATGAACTCAACACCTATTGATATCCTATATAGGAATCAAAGAAGAGTTAACAGGTACTCGTGTCTAACTGAAACGTATTGGGTGTCTGTTTGTTCCTCTAACATTCTAATCTTATATCTCATGCTAGGCCACCCTTTGAGGTGTTCCTACCTTTCCTGTCACTGGTTGTTACCAGTGATAAGTGACAAGGCAGACCCCCCCTCTACTTACTGTTCTGCCACCCATTGGTTATGCTTCCTAATCCTGCCATGCTTAAGCCAACTAGAGTCCCCAAACCCAATCCACATTTATACTAACCTATCCTGAATTCTTGGGTTCCTGTCTTCTGCACAGTATTACCTGAACACAGGTGGACTGGTTAGTGAACCAACAAGATTAGCCCCTATGAAGGCAGTGATGCCCTATCTTCTACTAACAGGAAGGGTCTAAAGGAAATGCAGTTAGGATGAACTTAAGTCCAGGATCACATACACCCCTTGGGTCAACCAGTAAAAGGGAGGACATTTATGAGGGACACTCAATCCCCTGCTCTGTACTACCACATTAGTACTGATGAATTTTGGCATCTACATCAATTAGGATTGATGTCATAACAATTAGGACCAAAATGAAATGAAAAGGGGACTGCACACATCATCCTAACTGATACTAACATAGCAGTATAAGGACTAGATCACCGTGAAATAGAGGCTACTACTTGCTACCAGTGACTGATACAAGCAATAGGACAGGTACAATAGTATGGGACTTATATCAAAATCCATATGTGGGACGGATACACAAAGTGAATACCCAACTTCCTGTTGTACTCTCAATGCCTAACCCGATCCCCCATGGCTCCCTCTCAAATCTGAACTTCAACAAGGATGGTGAACCTTATTACTAGACTATTGGAGAGCAGGACAGTACAGGTAACAAAACTAAACTTCTAAAGTTAAGGCTGAGTACAAGTAAAGTCCTACACTCCCCTTCAACCTCTGATACATGCTGATACATAAATCCCATTAACATGTATACTACTGCTATAAGAGAACCTGACCTCACTGGTTCATCAATTCACAAGGATTTCCTTAGCAATTAACCTCTTGTACACAGGTTCTGTCACCAGGCACTTGTGTACTGGTTTACCTCACTGTCACACATTACTCCTAACTGGTCACCCTATCTCCTAGGCTCTCCTCTCATCTGATGGACCCAATACCTAATAGCTTAAGCAGGAAAAAGGGTGTGGCTGCCATATGTGATGTAGAGTGACTGGCCCTGTGGCTGCAGGACAGATATCTAAGAGGGACTGCTAAAAGTTAAATGCAGTGAAGAAAAAAAAATAGGACATCAAGAAAAGTGTACATGGCAGATGATTAATGGACCATCTGCAAAACTTATCTGAACCCAAAGGGAAGTAGTGGTCTAAGGTCATGTAGGACACTCTGCTGTACAGATCATAAATGTTGGTATCATCAATGCAGTGAATGTAATATAGGAATGTATCATCAGGTATGCAGTGTACGCAGGACAGAATATAGTGAATCCAGGAAAGGTCATATGTAATACTGTAATGAATTTATGGCTAAAAGCAGTAAGGAATACAAGAGTTAATGTGATGTATCTAAGGTAATGTAAGGTACAGTTGGTTAATTGGGATATGCAGGGAAATGTATGAGCTAAGGTCTGAACTTGCATATCAAGGTAATTTGGACTGCAATGATTGACACCTACTCAACAAGGAAGATATTCTGTGGGTCATGGGCTAAACATCATCCATAGGTGTGCTCGAGCCATCCCTTCATTGGCTGATACCAATCCAAGGTGGACTGCATCAAGGGTTGGGACTGATCCTTCCCTTCTTCTCATAACTGCTGACAAGATCAGTTGAGAATCGAACTCGAGGGCAACTCTCTCCCTCCCATCTCTTCCTGATCAACGGCTAGGGACTGACACATATGTGGAAGGAACCTATTGTTTGGCCCAGAATATGTAGCTACGGGACAGATAATCTATGTTAGGGACCTGTACATTCAAACTTACCTGTCTCAACTGATACCCATCACATGGGACACAACAGTGGATAGGACAAGATGTATCTGAACATAACAAGATCACAAAGGATTGAACAAAACAAGTGGTGGGCTGGTGTGTCTAAGACTGAGCATCAACTATAGGGACTGCTAAGGTGAAGGATGGGCTGGTATGCTTGTAGGTAATGTAACATCGACAAGACTTCTCTATTTGGTGTAATGCCTGATACCTAGTACAGGACAAGACATGCGAGGATTTGCCTTCATCAAGGATGCCTACGACAGTAACCCTCTATATGGATCCCCAATACTAACTCCCTTCTTGATCTCCTGGGTATTAGGTCTATTTAATGCCAGTATCTAAGGTGTACCAGGGTTCCATTGCTGTCAAGGTCATCTCCTTGTCAACATCATAGATGCAGGGAAATCTAATATCTAGGGAACTTACAGGTTTACA
Organism: Iris pallida; assembly: GCA_029216955.1. Taxonomy (NCBI): domain Eukaryota; kingdom Viridiplantae; phylum Streptophyta; class Magnoliopsida; order Asparagales; family Iridaceae; genus Iris; species Iris pallida. Next base: position 27,318,190 of record JANAVB010027397.1, read on the forward strand.
CCTAAAGGACACAAGGGACATTTGAATAGGCAATACCCTGCCAGTACCAATAGGGTATGCTAATATCAGGATTGGGGTTTCCTTCCAAAGGTTTGATATATGGGTAGTAAGTAATTAATCTGGTACTTACAAATCCAGCGCCTCCACACATCCTATTGGTTCCCTTCCTACTCAAGAATTTCTTCGAACACATCACCTTATCAATGGATCTAATATAGGCTCAGGCTAACTTGATAGTAGAAGGAAATACTAAAACTATTGCAAGGAATTACCTGTTGAAGAACTCGATGTCTCCCTTTCACAGGTCCCCTGAATCAATCTTGGCTGGAGGAAAGGCAAAGAGCAGAGGGTTCTAGGGTTTCCAGTGGAAGGGTCGGCCACAATCCTAGGTACTTATACCCGTGTTGATCTCCTGGAGGGATAGGAGAGAATTTGGTTTAATTATCTAAAGATTGGAGAGAGAAATTCTTAAATCCCAACTGAATTCGAACTCAGGATTTGAGTTCTCGGCAGTAAGGGAAATTTGAATATTGGCCTTTTTGTAGTATGGTCCCTGCTATACCCTTAATACTCCCTTGGTCCCTTATTTGATACTTTAAGTGCAATGAACCTATAAATCATAACATTATGTGTATAATTAAGACCAAAAATATATAAGGAAAAAGAAAATTGGTTTTCAACTTAATAAATTCGAAAAATTTGGTCAAGGGGTTGACAACTCTACCCCCCTTAAACAAATTTCGTCCTCAAAATTTTTACGAGCTGCAATCTACTCGAATGAATAGTCTAGTACAACCTGCTATTAAGAGATTCATTTCCTCTTAAACAATTCAAAGTTCAATATAAGTCTATCTATACTGCTGCCAGTTTCTACTAGAAATTTCTCCTGCTGCTTCTTGCGGCGTTGTCGCATCTTAACTGTAACAAAGAAAACAATTTAGCCATTGAAGAGATTTTCAAACATGATGCAAATCAAAGATACAATGAAATCAAGGATTAAGGATTAACAAGGAGTCAAGACATGTGGATGAGATCCTAAGTGTCTATTCCTATTCGCAGGCTCACGACGGCACAGTGACGTAACCGAAGTGATTAATGTTGACCTGCATGGGCCACCAAAAAAACTTGTCACGACCCGCACCCGCTTTTCGGATACGAAACGTGTCCAAGCCCAGCCTACGCCGCTGTATCGGCGGTAGTACGCTGTCTATACTCAAGTAACGGCAATCTAGAATCACAGAAAAACTATATCACATCCACAGAATAATCAAATCAATCAAGATCAATGAAATACCAAAGAAACTGAATAATATAACTGAATATATCCAAGATTCAATGTCACGTCCGGTGGACACAAATCCACTACCAATAGACGAAAGAATAGAGAAATACAAGAAATGAACCAACTGAGTACAACCTGCTAACCAAGTAACCTCAACTGCAAAGCGCCGTGATCTGAAGCTATCTCAAATCCACTCGTCTGCTCCTGACTCAAACTCGACTAACCTGAAGAGATCATCAGGTCCTCAGAGGACTAGCAAGATACATAAAAATGAGCCTTTCTAACAGTTTATTATGCATGGAGAAAAATACAGAATATCAAGTAAAACTGAGCAATGAATAAAGTACAAAACTATACACTGTCTACACATAGATGAACTGCTGAATAAGAACAAGAAAACTCATGTCAAGATGTCAACGGGTAACCAAAACGAATACTCAAACCCTCTTCCCTAGCGTGGACTCGCAGGTTTGAACTACTAATCCTCGTCCCTAGTGTGGACTCGCAGATTAGCATCACCCTCGTCCCTAGTGTGGACTCACAGGCGTAAACCCTATACTACTAACCCTCGCCCCTAGTGTGGACTCGCAGGCTAGCATCACCCTCGTCCCTAAGGTGGACTCGCAGGTGTGGACCAATAACTACTAACCCTCGTCCCTTGTGTGGACTCGTAGGTTAGCTTAAGACACAGATAGCTACTAACCCTCGTCCCTAAGGTGGACTTGCAGGTTAGCTTCACGATTTCTAGACAAGGGGCACGACTCAATCAAGGCACAAGTAAACACGACCAATAAGACGCAAAGCTAACTGTGAACACGGTCTACAAAGCAATGATACAAATATACAAGCAGGACATGAAAGATACATGTCAATTATATGAGAAAACTGGATAATAGTAAAAGACAGTACATGTAAATAAAGCTGTATAGAAAGGCAAGGTATACTTGCCTTAGGTCCTGAGCTACTGGTACAGGTTACAATGTGTATCGAGATCCGAGTAGCCTGTTTATACATTTACAAGTTAATATTCAATCTAGAAGCAATAACAAACTCACTTATTTTGGGTTTTAGGCCATTCCTAAGTTAACTTGTTTCCCTTGGTCCTCTAAGTTACTTATTTCATATCTAGTGTCAACTCATGTGTGTCCTTCTCTGCTCTTTATATGTAATACTTACTAGTATCTTAACATTGATGCCCTTATACTATAGTCCATAGATGTAACTTGTTATTTATAGACACAAGACCTATATAATGAATATTAGTACTAGCCCTGCTCTCAACTTCCTATACTCAAGTATCCCTGCATTCTCTATTGAACCCTTTACTAGTCCATATCATCCTTGCTATGTTCATAGTAACAGAGGATGAACTCAATACCTATTGATATCCTATATAGGAATCAGAGAAGAGTTAACAGGTACTCGTGTCTAACTGAAACGTATTGGGTGTCTGTTTGTTCCTCTAACATTCTAATCTTATATCTCATACTAGGCCACCCTTTGAGGTGTTCCTACCTTACCTGTCACTGGTAGTTACCAGTGATAAGTGACAAGGCAGACCCCCCCCCTCTACTTACTGTTCTGCCACCCATTGGTTATGCTTCCTAATCCTGCCATGCTTAGGCCAACTAGAGTCCCCAAACCCAATCCACATTTATACTGACCTATCCTGAATTCTTGGGTTCCTGTCTTCTGTAAAGTATTACCTGAACACAGGTGGACCAAGATTAGCCCCTATGAAGGCAGTGATGTCCTGTCTTCTACTAACAGGAAGGGTCTAAAGGAAATGCAGTTAGAATAAACTAAGTCCAGGATCACATACACCCCTTAGGTCAACCAGTAAAAGGGAGGACATTTATGGGGGACACTCAATCCCCTGCTCTGTACTACCACATTAGTACTGATGAATTTTGGCATCTACATCAATTAGGATTGATGTCATAACAATTAGGACCACAATGAAATAAAAAGGGGACTGTACACATCATCCTAACTGATACTTACATAGCAGTATAAGGACTAGATCACCGTAAAATAGAGGCTACTACTTGCTACCAGTGACTGATACAAGCAATAGGACAGGTACAATAGTATGGGACTTATATCAAAATCCATATGTGGAACGGATACACAAAGTGAATACCCAACTTCCTGTTGTACTCTCAATGCCTAACCCGATCCCCCATGGCTCCCTCTCAAATCTGAACTTCAACAAGGATGGTGAACCTTATTACTAGACTATTGGAGAGCAGGACAGTACAGGTAACAAAACTAAACTTCTAAAGTTAAGGCTGAGTACAAGAAAAGTCCTACACTCCCCTTCAACCTCTGATACATGCTGATACATAAATCCCATTAACATGTATACTGCTGCTATAAAAGAACCTGACCTCACTGGTTCATCAGTTCACAAGGATTTTCTTAGCAATTAACCTCTTGTACCCAGGTTCTGTCACCAGGCACTTGTGCACTGGTTTACCTCACTGTCACACATTACTCCTAACTGGTCACCCAATCTCCTAGGCTCTCCTCTCATCTGATGGACCCAATACCTAATAGCTTAAGCAGGAGAAAGGGTGTGGCTGCCATATGTGATATAGAGTGACTGGCCCTGTGGCTGCAGGACAGATATCTAAGAGGGATTGCTAAAAGTTAAATGCAGTGAACAAAAAGAAAATAGGACATCAAGAAAAGTGTACATGGCAGATGATTAATGGACCATCTGCAGAACTTATCTGAACCCAAAGGGAAGTAGTGGTCTAAGGTCATGTAGGACACTCTCCTGTACAGATCATAAATGTTGGTATCATCAATGCAGTGAATGTAATATAGGAATGTATCATCAGGTATACAGTATACGCAGGACAGAATATAGTGAATCCAGGAAAGGTCATATGTAATACTGTAATGAATTTATGGCTAAAAGCAGTAAGGCATGCAAGAGGTAATGTGATGTATCTAAGGTAATGTAAGGTGCAGTTGGTTAATTGGAATATGTAGGGAAATGTATGAGCTAAGGTCTGAACTTGCATATCAAGGTAATTTGGACTGCAATGATTGACACCTACTCAACAAGGAAGATATTCTGTAGGTCATGGGCTAAACATCATCCATAGGTGTGCTCGAGCCATCCCTTCATTGGCTGATACCAATCCAAGGTGGACTGAATCAAGGGTTGGGACTGATCCTTCCTTTCTCCTCATAACTGCTGACAAGATCAGTTGAGAATCGAACTCGATGGCAACTCTCTCCCTCCTATCTCTTCCTGATCAAAGGCTAGGGACTGACACATATGTGGAAGGAACCTATTGTTTGGCCCAGAATATATAGGTACGGGACAGATAATCTATGTTAGGGACCTGTACATTCAAACTTACCTGTCCCAACTGATACCCATCACATGGGACACAACAGTGGACAGGACAAGATGTATCTGAACATAACAAGATCACAAAGGATTGAACAAAATAAGTGGTGGGCTGGTGTGTCTAAGACTGAGCATCAACTATAAGGACTGCTAAGGTGAAGGATGGGCTGGTATGCTTGTAGGTAATGTAACATCGACAAGACTTCTTTATTTGGTGTAATGCCTAATACCTAGTACAGGACAAGGCATGCGAGGATTTAACTTGATCAAGGATGCCTACGACAGTAACCCTCTACATGGATCCCCAATACAAACTCCCTTCTTGATATCCTGGGTATTAGGTCTATTTAATGCCAATATCTAAGGTGTACCAGGGTTCCATTGCTGTCAAGGTCATCTCCTTGTCAACATCATGGATGTAGGGAAATCTAATATCTAGGGAACTCACAGGTTTACACCTAAAGGACACAGGGGACATTTGAATAGGCAATACCCTGCCAGTACCAATAGGGTATGCTAATATCAAGATTGGGGTTTCCTTCCAAAGGTTTGATATATGGGTTGGAAGTAATTAATCTGGTACTTACAAATCCAGCGCCTCCACACATCCTATTGGTTCCCTTCCTACTCAGGAATTTCTTCGAACACATCACCTTAGCAATGGATCTAATATAGGCTCAGGTTAACTTGATAGTAGAAGGAAATACTAAAACTATTACAAGGAATTACCTGTTGAAGAACTCGACGTCTCCCTTTCACAGGTCCCCTGAATCAATCTTGGCTGGAGGAAAGGCAAAGAGCAGAGGGTTCTAGGGTTTCCAGCGGAAGGGTCGGCCACAATCCTAGGTACTTATACCCGTGTTGATCTCTTGGAGGGATAGGAGAGAATTTGGTTTAATTTATCTAAAGATTGGAGAGAGAAATTCTTAAATCCTAACTGAATTCGAACTCAGTATTTGAGTTCTCGGCAGTGAGGGAAATTTAAATATTGGCCTTTTTGCACTATGGTCCCTACTATACCCTTAATACTCCCTTGGTCCCTTATTTGATACTTTAAGTGCAATGAACCTATAAATCATAACTTTATGTGTATAATTAAGACCAAAAATATATAAGGCACAAGAAAATTGGTTTTCAACTTAATAAATTCAAAAAATTTGGTCAAAGGGTTGACAGATTCTGATCCATTCCTGGAGCGATGGGTCGGGGACAACTTGATTCCCAACATCTCGGAAATCCTGAGGCACAGCAGGATCAGAGACTTGTGGAACCCCATAAGCAATGACTGGGACAAGGACAGGGTTCATGTTTGGTCCGGACATGAAGTGGAGGACAGCTTACGTATTAGCGGGTTGACTCTCGGCTGCGGTGCCGACGAGTTGCGGTGGTCGATCGAGGCTTCGGGGGTTTTCTCAGTCAGATCGGCACGAACAGTCATCCAAGGGATAGGGACGCCGCACCCTACCATCGCCCCCTACTGGCATACTTGTATTCCTAAGAAATGGTCATTCCTTATGTGGAGAGCCATTCGTAAGAAACTGCCCACAGACGATATCCTCAATACCATTGGGATTAGTTTAGCTTCCGCCTGCACATGCTGCTCCGAACACCGGACTGAGACAATTGACCACATCTTCTGTCAAGGGAACCTATCTGGCCATATCTGGAGGAACCTCAATCGGATCTGCAGAATCGAGCCGAGCGGCGGACGCTTTCACGATCTTGCGACCTCCTGGGCATCTGCTTTCCATGGTCACCAGATCGTCGTAGCGGCCGCAACGTGGGTGATTTGGAAGAACCGCAACAAAGCGATTTACGAAGGTCACCAATACACCGCAGACCTACTTTTGCGGGAAGTGTTCCGCCAATGCCGTAAACGGAGCGCCTTATGCCCCCACAGCCCGAGAGACTTTTGGTCTGCCCTCATACCCTAGCACAGTTGCTTGGGTTGTTTTGTCCGCCTTTTTGTTTACTGGTATACTTGTATAGGCTTTCTCATTTTGCGCCTTGCACTTGTTCCGGCTTCGTGCTCGAGCCTTGATTAATAATATGGAGGTTATATATATATATATATATATATATATATATATATATATATATATATATATATATTTTATATATATATATATATATATATATATATGTGTGTGTGTGTGTGTGTGTGTGTGTGTGTGTGTGTGTGTGTGTATGCCTATATACATTAAATATTTATATATATATATATATATATATATATATATATATATATATATATATATGAAATGTGTGTTGTTGGCTTGTATAGCCTTGTAATGATGTGTGGATGCTAGGATAGACCTGGTTAGGCTTAGTGAGACTTGTTTGTGTTAGGCTTGACCTAGTTGACCTGGTTTGACTAGTGTAGTTGACTAGAGTTGACCAAGGGTTGACTTTAGCCTAGATTGACCCCAAACATCATGTGGATGCATTGTAGCAGTCTATTATACTATTTTAGACATGTAGTGACTTGTACTATTCTATAGGAGGCAGACACCACTCCTCGGACAGTATATTTTCTTCAGATATTCAGGATACCAGGCGAGTACATTCTCTGATTATTTCATATCTTGTTTAGGATTATATTTCCTTATTTAGATTACTTTACTTAATGTTGACACGTTGGTAACACGGATTAGTACTATATGGATCCCTTCATGAGATGTTATCCCCCTCGGGAGCATCAGATACTCATGTCTCGTGTGTTTCACTTACATCATGTATCTCATGCTTCTATTTTCATGAATCTTCATGTATCAGCTTGTGATTCATGTACTCTCATGAATCACAGAGCCTTCACGAATCTATTCATGAATCACTCTTAAATCACCCTTTATGGGCCAGTAGTATAGTCATAAATCTTAACATAACTTGACTGGATCCTTGTGTATTAATTGGGGATGGGGGAGTTGAAACTGAACATGTGAATAATTCTAAAGTAGTATAGTTATGAATCGCCTCTTTAGTATAGTCATGAATCACCCTTCAGCTGTTCACATGTTCATCTTGTACTCTAAATCACTAGCACTAATTAGTTCTCTTATATATTGTAGCTATTTACTTACAGTCTCTCTTTTACATTATGTTGTTCTTCAGTTTCATGTATCTTACTCTCTAGCATGATTATATTTCCTAGCCTGTTATAATTTGTTGAGATGTATTGTGCTCGCTCCTGTCCTGACTGGACCTGTTGAAATATTATAGAGGATGAGGATGAGGCGTGCTGTCCCATATATTACGGGACTACCCTAGAGGACTGTTGTGACCTGGACCAGCAGCAGGACCCCTTAGCAGTGGATGACACTCCTTTAGTCTAGGATGTCTTTTCATTGTATTTACACTTTATGGATTACTGTATTTGAGATGTTATCTGGATTATGATATCTTAGACACTTAGAACTTCTATCTGGTTGTATCTCTGTAGATTTCATTTCATATCTATCTATCTTATCATTTTGCTGCCTTAGATGTGATTGAGACTGTATTCTGCTATGTCACCTCCATTCGGAGTGTATATACTGTACAGGTACCTTATATATTGTTAGATGATTGACCTAGGACAGCGTTCTACCGTCGACACTGCGGCGTAGGCTGGACATACCCACTTCTCGTGCCCTTACTCTAGGGTGTGGGTCGTGACAACTCTCTGGTGCAAACACCCTCATCCCGAGTAGACTCTCTGGTACAAATGGTCAACCCTCGTCCCGAGTGTGGACTCTCTGGTGCCAATGAATACGACAAACACCCTCATTCCGAGTGTGGACTCTCTGGTACAACTGATCAAGACAAACACCCTCATCCCGAATGGACTCTCTGGTGCTAAGGAAACAATAACAAGGATTTAGCAGTTCAATTACACGTATTCGTTCTATGACACGACTCGGTCAAGAAACAGGTAAGACCAGGTACGACTCATGTCAAGACACGGGTAAGGGCAACTCTAGTATGAACTATAATATGAACAAGTCCAGTATAACTATACTATCAAGTCAAACATGACAATAAACTGGTGAACACGGTATATAGAAAATAGATAAATCAAGTCAACTAGAAAACCAATGAATCATATAAGATCTATAACAAATAGAGTATCTAATGATAATACCATAATAACATGAAAACTATAACATGAAATTAAACTGTAGAGGAAGGCAAGGTATCTTGCCTGGTGGTAGCACGAAGATCCAATAATATACCGTCAACTAGTACGCCATAAGTCCAATCTCACAACTGTCTCCAAAAGCTGAAACAGACATTGTCAACATTCTCAAATAGTCTAATTAGCTAGGATTGTATGTACTTAAGTCCAATTCTGGACACAGGGGCAAAACGGTAATTTTGGGCCAAAACGGTGTCCGCCGTTGGACCCGATTTGTACCGAAAAATGTGCCAGAGTCAATGTTCTCTAAAGTCGTCAAACTACATGTCAACGGATTTATTTTGATGATACGAACCCAACGGTATGTCCAGTTTTGGATTTCGGTGGGTCGTGCACAAAATCGCCCGTTGAATCGGATCGTGGGGCCCACAAAACGGCGATCCGATCAACTATCTCAGAATTGGACCAAACTTGGCATACAGGACCAAAAGAATGATACGGTCCTGTTGGTGCAAGTTTCGTCTCGATCTGACAAACGTGCACAAAGTAATTGACAAATTTGCACAGAGGCCGATACGGTTAATTTTGACGGATACGCATCAAATTCGTCGCGCACACGCAACCAATTTGAATTCCGTAAAAGCCCACACGTCCACGAAGCCGATACCCACCTTTCGATGCTTTCAGTTCGCGACCACGTCGCCCGGATTGGCGGAACGCACGTCGTATCGGAGGAATTTCTAATATTTTTAATGTTTTAAAAACTGTTTTTGTCAAACTTTGAAACGGTTTTAACAGGGATTTAATAGATGAAAAATAAAAGTAAAAGAGGGGTTTCCAACTTGTATAGGTTTTCTATAACTGCCTTCAATTAGATTACTAAATTTCCCTATGGATTGGCAGAAATCTGCCCTACAAAGTCCGGGTTTGGATCTAATATTATGTTCAACTTGACAGGTTTTTCGTGATTTTTGACTTGATTTCCTGGACTAGCTAATTCGATTTGTTTAAACGAATCGAAGGGAATAAGAGTTGGATATGTTGGTGGCGTACCGGTGAAGACGATTTGAAAAACTATGTCTTGGAGACGGAGAAATCTTCTCGTAAAATTGGATGTTGCAACTGCTGTTGCAGTCCTCGCTGTTCTGTTTTGACGCGCGCGCGAGCTGCCTCCGGCGGCTCTGGCCGCGTGCGGCGGTGGCCACCCAGGGAAGGAGGGTGGCGCTGGGTTCGATCGGGGTTAGGGTTTTCTGTTACTTCTCTCTCGATCACTCCGTATATATCTATATATGTATATATATATATAAAAAAAACCGGTTTGCGTTTGGCCGAGCAGGGAAGTTTCATTGCTATTGCTGGGGAGGTTTCAGCATGTGGGCCTGGCCCGAGCTCGACTTGGGCTGGGATGTGGGCCCTGGCTTGGCTGGGCTGGGCCATTCTATTTCTTTTCCTTTTCTATTTCCTATATATATACATATACATATATACGAATATTATATACATATACATATATACGATATTTATATATAGACATATACATAATACGACTATTTATATATAGACATATACATACATACGAATATTATAGATATAGCATATATATTCACACCCATACAACCAAATAATTCTACACACACACACACACACATACACACACACACACACACACACACAACACACCATATAAAATTATATATATATATATATATATATACTATATATAGATATATATATATATATATATATATATATATACCACATCAAATATATTATATATATATATATATTATATTATTTTCTATATATATATATATATTGATGTGTGTTATATATCTATATATATATATATATATATATATACACATCAATAATAATCTATATAATGCACCCAATGCATTTATATATATATATAGTATATATATATATATATCTATATATATATATATATATATATTTTATATATTTTGATATTTTTTTTCTTTTATATATATATATATATATATATATATATATATATTATATATATATATATATATATATATTATATATATATATATATATAATAATAATACAATTAATATATATATTATATATATTAATATATATATTAAATCTATATACTTCTATATATATATTAATATATATATTATATTATATATATATATATATATATATATATTAATATATATATATAATAATAATTATATATATATATATATATATATATTCTATATATATATATCTATAATATATATAAAATATATATTGTGTGTGTGTGTGTGTGGATGTATAGATATATTTGGTTGTATGGGTGTGAATATATATGTATATATATAGAATATTCTATATGTATGTCTATATATAAATATTCGTATATATGTATATTTCTAATAAATATTCGTATATGTATATGTATATAAATATTCGTTATATGTATATGTATATATATAAATATAAAAGGAAAAGAAATAGAATGGCCCAGCCCAGCCAAGCCAGGGCCAACATCCAGCCCAAGCCGAGCTCGGGCCAGGCCCATATGCTGAAACCTCCCGCCAGCAATGAAACTTCCCCGCTCGGATATATATATTATATATATTTTTATATATATATATATATATATATATATATATAATAGATATATATATATTATATATATATATATTATAATCATATCTATATATGCACCCAATGCTATATATATACATATATTTATTATACAATATATAGTATATAAATACATACTTACGCTACAGTGAATTTAACATTCATGCGTATAAAATTTTTATACCATAGCTATTTAAGAAAATATATTTATACTATATAAAACAAATCCATATATAATTCTATATATACATTAGAACATAATCTCATGTATTTTATATACACATATCTAGGATGACAATTATACACATGCACAAGTAATAAATATATACATAGTATAAAATCCTAGGAATCTAGAAATATATCACAAGAAGGAGGTTTCCCACATTAAAATAAAATACTAATTTATATCAATACACATTTTCATATAGGTAACAGTCGTATCGCAACATATTTATTATCCCATTTAAAATACAAATTTACATAAGGAGAACCTGCATGGATGTCTTAGGACTCACTATAGCCTACACGGGCTTGGGCACGGTTCGGGCCAGTCCGGACTAGTTTTGGTATACCGAATTTCCTAAAGTCTAAATATATAAATAACTAATTAAACTATTTATAGAGATTAACTCGCAACTTGGCCTAGTTTTCTCTAGTTAGAACACACCTATGGCTCGGTATTCCCACCATGGCTAAACACTAGTCAAGGCACGCCACTGCACTATCCGTGCCATGATTCCTAGTCGTCTTGTACTTCAAAACTCAACCATGGCTAAAGTCATCCACCGTAATAATTAACTAAATAATTATTTATAAAAATCTAAAAATCGCCATTTGAAATCAAATAAATAATAAAATATTTCAAAAATTTCCGAAAAGGAGAGCTACAGGGGAGATAATAAGTCAAAAGTGGTAGTCGGATCGGTCCCGTGCCCTTTCGTGGAAAATAGGACAAAGAGGGAGAAAGCAGTGACTCCGATACAGAGAATGAAGAAGAAGATACATATGTTACCAGGAGGAGAAGCAGACAAGGAAAAAGGAGCTCCAAGTCTACAGAGGAAGACAGCAGAAGTCCAGTACTGTGTCTGTGTCGTGGTCCAGCGGCCTACTGTACTGTTTGCCATTGATTGTAAAAGTACAGAACAATTATCGGAGGATGAACTTAGACTCACAATACAAACTTGCTCGTACAAAAAGCCTAGGGACGAAAACCTAGGTACAGCAGTCTAAGTACGATTGGTTATTTTAGATTCTGGGGGTGACGATAGAGGCTCGGAAAGCGACGGCCGCTCTGCCTACTCCTTGGACGATCGGTACGCAGCCTTGACTCGGAGATACTTGGTCGTTGACGAAGAAATGCCTTCTTGCTCTCTCTCTGATTGCTCTCCTGGCTTCTCTCTTTGTGTATATTCTCTCTCTGACTATGGAGGAAGTCTCTCTGTGTATACGTATTCTTCTCTGGTTTCTTTTTGTATATCTCTCTATATCTTATAAGGGAATGGCACCTTGCTATTTATAATAGTGGGATATGATCGCTAGGGTTGCCAATGATTAGCTCTTGGAGATGGCGACGGCTTGGGGATTGATCAATCCAGGCCGTTCGTTTCTGATTGTGACGAATCAGAACCATTAAAGGTAGATTACACTAAATCCCCATTAGCAATCAATGCTGATTGGCATAAATCTGTCTTATAATGATTCTCTCATATCTGCGAATAAATTAAATTTATTCTCCTGCCACGTGCCCCAGATCATTGGGATTCGACCCGATCTTGGATTGCCATAAATCTGGGAGATTGATCGGCTGAGGACACGTGTCCTGAGAGCCAATGGTGAGACTGGAATCGCATGCAGATTGGACCGCATGAGATTTGGGCTGCATAAATTTTGGGCCGCATAAGACTTGGGACACGTGTCAGGACTGTCTGGGCAGTGGCCCCCTCCTTCAGACTTCTGAACCATATGATGAACCGTATGAACCGTATAATGGTGTGTCTGCTTGAGCCGCATGGGCATGATCTTCTTGAGCCGCATAGGGATGATTCCACTCGAGCCGTATGGGACAGCTTCACTCTGAACCGCATGGGAAGTCTTCACTTCGAGCCGCATAAGCACACCCACGTGGCAGGGCCACGTGGCATTTTGTTGTTCTCGGGGGATTGTGTCAGAGATTTCTTTCTCTTCCCTAGAGATTCATCATCATGACAGAGTCATAATTACCTGCTTTGGTGTCAGGTCTGTCAACTTTTCAGAGGGGTCAGCCGTCAAAGCGATTAATGCAGCATGGATCGGAGGGGAGCACTGTCACGCCACGTGTCTTCTGAGCCGCATGGAATGCCTCCGGCCGTATAGCTCCTTATGCCGCATGACTCCCTGAGCCGCATGCGTTTTCTGAGCCGCATGGGTCTTTCTTGGCCGCATGAGTCAATTTCTTTAGTTTTTCCATGCTTCTACAGGACCCCCTTCAAAGTTTTCAATTTGTAAAATTGAAAATACTTTGAACAAGAAGCATGGCTGTATTGGCCGCATATGCAATCCCGACCGCATAAAAGTTCTAGCCGCATGAATGTGTTGTTCGCATGAATTTTCAGCCGCAGGGGGTGTGTTAACCGCATAGATGGTCCCGTCCACGTGTGCGGGCTTTATTTATCTCCAAGTTGCTTCAGCGTGTCTTTGTAGGGGGATCTCAAGGGACAGTTCATTAATATCTTTTGGATTTAATGCCTTGGGTGAATCTTGGAGACGAAACCCAAGGAGTTCGGTTTCGCTCTTCAAGAGTCGGTCATGGCACACGTGTCCGCCTTCTCCCCTCCTCCTATAAATAGGAGGGGTTTTGAAGAGATAGACTTCTTTATTTCTTCTTCTCTTATCTTGCTTGCCTTTCTTTTCTTCGATAATTGATGGCTCCCA
>JANAVB010027397.1:27375830-27453166 GCA_029216955.1 Iris pallida
TCCTTGAAAAATTCGTCCTCGAAATTCACAAGGATTGAAGAACCCTACATATTCTAACATAGCAAGCAAATGCAACAAAATGACTAAGGCTGCGATCGAAACTAACCTCTAAGGTATCAAGCGGGAACGGGTGGTTCCCTCGAGCGATTGGATCGAACAATAAGGGTATCTCTCCCTCATGTCCGACTCCCTCTCCCAAGTAGATTCACCTGGGATGACGGCCCAAGCTACTCGCACTAGGGGTATAACCTTGTTTCCTCGCTCTTCTTTCTCCGGTCTAATATCTCCACTGTCGCTCAGAAACTGTAAGGCTCGGTCCGACCTCCAACTCTGAATGATCTAGCACTGACTGGGGTCTGGAACATATCTCACAGCTGAGATACGTGAAAGACATCGTGAACTCCTGCTAGATTGGGTAGAAGTGCAACCCTGTAAGCTACCTCTCCGATCCTGCCAAGTACCTCGAATGGCCCGATGTATCTGGGGCTCAGCTTCCCCTCCTCGTCCGAACCGGATCGTCCCTCGAGTAGGTGATATCTTCACTAGCACCATATCACCGTCTGCGAACTCCATCGGCCTGCGACTAGCATCAGCCCAGTGTTTCTGCCTATCCTGAGCTACTCTGAGCCTGTCTCTGATCATCCTGACTTTCTCTGTTGCATCCGTGATCATCTCTAGCCCAAGCATAACTCTGTCTCCGACATCATCCCAAAAGAGCGGTGTGCGGCATCGTCGTCCATATAGCGCCTCGAAAGGAGACATACCAATACTGGCCTGGTAGCTGTTGTTGTATGAAAACTCTACCAAGTGCAGATGGCTCTCCCATGATCCTCCGAAGTCCAGCACGCAGGTCCTCAGCATATCCTCCAGTGTTTGTATCATCCTCTCGGACTGCCCATCTGTCTGCGGGTGGTACGCCGTACTGAACTTGAGCCTACTGCCCAACTCCTTCTGCAAGCTCCTCCAGTAGTGGGATGTAAATCTGCTGTCTCTGTCTGATACGATGCTCACCGGCACTCCGTGTAGGCGAACTATCTGCTGTATGTATAGCTCTGCCAACTTCTCGGTGGAAAGCCCCACCTTGAAGGGTATGAAGTGCGCACACTTCGTCAGCCTGTCTACGATGACCCAGATGGCATCCTTCCCTCCTTGGGAACGAGGAAGCCCTGAAACGAAGTCCATCGTAATATGTTTCCACTTCCACTCGGGAATGGGTAACGGCTGCAACAAACCAGCTGGCCTCTGGCGCTCCGCCTTGACCTGCTGGCAAACTAGGCATCTCGAAATAAAACATGATACATCCCTCTTCATCTCGTGCCACCAAAGATGTTCCCGCAAGTCACGGTACATCTTGTTAGCACCAGGGTGAATAGAATATCTTGATCGGTGCGCCT
This sequence comes from Iris pallida, assembly GCA_029216955.1. Classification (NCBI taxonomy): domain Eukaryota; kingdom Viridiplantae; phylum Streptophyta; class Magnoliopsida; order Asparagales; family Iridaceae; genus Iris; species Iris pallida. The sequence continues at coordinate 27,377,225 of JANAVB010027397.1, forward strand.
CCTGTAAGACTGTCTCTACCAGCTCTCCCTTTGGCACGCACAATCGGCTGCCATGCCTCAAGGATCCATCCTCTGCTATAGTGAAGTCATCTAGCAATCCAGCTAAAGCCTGGGGTCGAAGTCTGCGAAGGCTCTCATCTGTAGACTGTGCCTCCCGGATCTGCTCCATCAAACCTGACTGAATGTCAAGCGCCATCATCTGTATGACTGATCCTGGCCGAACTAGCTTGATACCGAGCTTCTCCAGATCCTCCCGCAAATGCCGATCAATCATCAGGTACCATGCCATCGGATGCCTGCTTAGCGCATCCGCCACCACATTTGCCTTTCCGGGGTGATACTGTAAATTGATGTCGAAGTCATTCATCAACTCCAACCATCGTCTTTGCCTCATGTTCAGCTCTTTCTACGCGAACACATACTTCAAGCTTTTATGGTCAGTAAAGATTTCCACACGCTCTCCGTATAAGTAATGTTTCCATAACTTGAGTGCAAAGATCACCGCAGCTAACTCTAGGTCATGGGTAGGATAATTCCTCTCATGAGTCCGCAACTGCCTAGATGCATAAGTAATTACTTTCCCATGCTGCTGTAGAACACATCCTAGCCCCTTCCCAGAAGCATCACTGTATATGGTGAAACCTCCAGAACCTGAAGGTAAAGTCAGAACTGGAGCGGTCGTCAGCCTCCTCTTCAGCTCCTCAAATGTTGTCTGGCAGTCCTCTGACCAAATGTACTCTGCGTCCTTCCGCGTCAGCTTCGTCATAGGTTCAGCTATCCTAGCAAAGTCCTGGACGAACTTTCCATAATAGCCTGCTAAACCCAGAAAACTCCTAATCTCTGAAACTGACGTCGGAGCCTTCCACGTCTCAACTGCAGCAATCTTCTTGGGATCCACCGAGATTCCATCTCCAGTGACTACATAGCTGAGAAACTCCACTCGGTCTAAAAAGAACTCGCACTTCGGCAATTTGGCAAACAATCTCTCCTGCCTCAGAATCCCCAAAACTATCTGCAAGTGCTCTGCATGCTCCTCCGACGTCTTCGAGTATATCAGGATGTCGTCGATAAATACTACGACGAACTTATCCAGATACTGGTAAAATATCTTATTCATCAAGTTCATAAAGACAGCTGGCGCATTTGTGAGACCAAATGGCATCACCAGAAACTCGTACTGCCCGTACTTCGTGTTGAACGCCGTCTTCTGGATGTCTGCTGGCCTAACCTTCACCTGGTGGTACCCGGATCTCAAGTCTATCCTGGAAAACACCTTCGCCCCGCTCAACTGGTCGAACAAATCATCTATCCTGGGCAGAGGATATTTGTTCTTGATGGTGATGGCATTCAAGGCCCGGTAGTCAATACATAACCGGACTGTACCATCCTTCTTAGGCACAAAGAGCACTGGCGCTCCCCATGGAGAAGCACTAGATCGAATGAAACCCTTTTTCAACAGGTCATCAATCTGCTCTTTCATCTCTATGGCCTCCTTGGGATTCACTCTATAGCAAGCCCGGGATACTGGTGATGAACCCGGCACTAAATCTATAGTGAACTCCACATCTCTGTCAGGCGGAAGTCCTGGAAGATCCTCTGGGAATACATCCATAAACTCCCTAATGATAGGGTGTGGCGGTGCTGCGTCCCCGACTGTCGCACAACAGTTCGGCTCTAGGCTGATCTCCGGCCCTGTCCTCCTGACACTGAATGGTGCTGTGCCTGGGGGACTAAACAAAATACTACCCTCATGGCAATCTATAGATGCATAGGCATAGCTAAGCCAGTCCATCCCCAATATGATATCATAACCGGGGAGTGGCATCACAAAGAATCGCCCCCTGAACTCTCTTCCGGCTATAAAATAGAACATCTATAGATAGATCTAATAGGCACTGGTCCTCCTCCCGTCATCACTCTACTAATCTTCGCAGTAGGTGTAGCTACTAGATGATGTTTATGCATAAACTCTAATGATAGGAAGCTATGAGATGCACCAAAATCAAACAAACATACAGCTAGAAAAGTATGCAAATAAACATGACCTGTGATGACGTCAGCTAAGTAATCCGGCTCCGAAACCTGCTCCGGCTTCGGCTCAATGGCTAGACTATAAACCCTCCCCTGAGGTCCCTTCTGCTACTGCAGATGCTGCCCGAACCTCTGCTGCTGAGTCGGGAGCGGTCCTCTAGTCTTCGCTACTGGGCATTCCCGTATCATGTGGGTGGCAGACCCACAAACTAAGCACTGCTTCAGCCTCTTCCTGCAGATGGAGTACTCGTGCCCTGGCCTTCCACAGAAAGAACATATAGCTCCCTTCTGCTGCTATTGGGGTCCCGGGGCTTGAACTGGCGGGTTCGGGTGATGTGGTGTAGGGGGACGGTAAGTCTGCTAGGGTGGCGTCGGTGCTCTCTGCTGGAAAGCCTGACGCTTGGACGGTCCCTCATGATGTACAGAAGCCGGCCTCTTGCATGACAGAAGACGCTCCTCAATACTCCGGGCCAACTCTAGGCTCTGGTAGTAGTCAGTCGTACCGTTCGCCACTATAAGAATGCCAATGTCTGGAACTAAAAAATAGCAAAACCTACGGGTCATCTCCTCTGGATCAGCAACCAGACTAGGAGCGAAACGGCTCAGGCGACTAAACTCTGCCGCATACTCGTCAACAGAACGGTTCCCCTGCTGGATGTTCTGGAATCGTAGCCCCATGGCTACTCTAGCAGTGGTCGAGAAGAATTTCTTCTTGAACTGGGTCTTGAACTGGTCCCAGGTGGCTCTACCTCTCGCGGACAACGGCTCATTCCAGAACCAGACTCCTGCTAAGTCTATCAGCAGAAATCCTGCTGCCTCGACCTGGAGGTCATCCGGCATCCTAACTCCCAGAAGCTTCCTCTCTACTGAATCTAGCCAGTCATCAGCTACTACTATGCCCTCAGTCCTTGAGAACTCCTTGGAATTCAGACCCATGAAGTCCTTGATCGTCCCCGTTCTCTGCCGTGGCTCTACATGTGGTGGGACCACGGGACGTCCCTCAGAACGCTCCATGCTCTGGCGGAGTAGGGTAGTCTGCTCTTGATGGGTTGTTAGGAACCCCTGAATCAGTGTGAGCAGTTGGGTCCCGTCGAATGTGACGGAAGCCTGGGTGGGTATAGTGATAGCGGGCGGTGGAAGTATCGGGGCCTGCTGGGACTTGGATGTGGAAGGTGGTATCTGGGTCTGTGGATCTGTGGAGTGGGGGAATGTGGTAGGTGGAGGTGTATCAGTCAACTGGTCAGCTGACTGGATATGGAGGGCCCCATTCTCGGGGGTAACATACTGGGATGAACGAGTAAGCACCATCTAAATTACACATAAAAAGACTTATAAGGACTTGTTTAAAGTAAGCAATCATATGCAAGAAAATCTAATTATAATAGCAAACATGTGATGTATTTCCTATGTTACAATCCTAGCATTCCTCTAAGTGTTCTAAGCGTCTTTCCTAATGTTGTCTAATTACCTTAAGTTCCTAATTGCAGGCATGCTTGGTACAATAACGTAACCAAACAGTTTAGTCAGGACCTGCATGGGCCACCACTAAAAATATGTCACGACCCGCTATCCAAATTGTTGGGCCAGGCCGAGGCATGCCCATCCTACGTTGAGATAAAACGTAGTAAGCTGTTCTAAAGACAACAGGATAAGACTAAATGTGCTAACAGTTCTATAAGTGAAGAAGAATCATAAATGCTCCAAACACAAAAGTCGTCGTATATAGTAAAATGTCCAAGTACAAGTGAACTGAAATGTAAAACTGGATACATGTCCAGTTACAAAAAGATATAGTCTAATACATGTCTACTCTCAAAAGTCTAAGTAAACAAAAGACAACTAGGCAAGGTTCCCCGCAGGAACATCCTCGTAAAGCAGAGTCGGGTCCTCGGCAGTAACCCCATAATATATGTCGCAGAGTAACTCCTCCTCAGTAAGGACACCTACAACGTTATCCTGTCAGGACGGGAGCAAGTACTAAATCTAGCAAACTAGCATATGAAACATGAAAATGAACATGAGAGGAATAACTGGAAAGCATGGCATCACACAGTCTATCATGGCAAGGACACATATGTCATAGAGACAGATGTATATGTAATGTTTAAAACTGTAGCAGGTACGTGATCGGTCAATAGATGTACAATGTACTGAGGCACAATGTAAATAAAATGTACATACGTACAAGTGAAAACAAGCGATAGATGTACATACGTACAAATACAGCTGGTGCGCCTACGACAAGGTATACATAAAATGTCAACCTTGCTCGGTACGTACGTACGAGTAAGGGGGCATGATCACGTACGCTACTAACAGTTTTTCCATAACCCATATTCTAATCATGTGAGAGATACATCAAGACTGTTCTAAGCATGGTAGTAACTGAAAGTACAACATATAGAGATCTAACTTGCTACCCCAAGGATCAGCATTTAACATGGTGGGGTTTGCAGTTCATTTTATGTGACAATATGTAAAGTTCGTAGAAAGTACTTGCCTCTAGCAAAGCAAAACAAAACAAGCTGCGATAACAGTGCTATGGATGTCCGGTAACTCGTCGCTGTAGAAGTAAATACAATAACTTAGTTTTTACACTAAGCTAAAATACTAGGACACTAATTGGTGCGACACGACTTGTGACTGGGCACCTAGCCAAAATGATGACTTTGGCATAGGGGACCAATGTGGGGTGACACACTACTTTAACTAACTTTCTAGGGTCTTTACACTAGTGAGGGATGGGGTTCAACACGGCTAAAACTCCAAATAACACAAAAAGCTACAAGTCGTAATTAATCAATAAATAAATCAAAAGACCATTGTGTTCTAACAATTTTTGAAGTAGACAAAAAGCCTAGGTTTTTCTTAAAGTAAAGTACCAAAGTGATCTTTGTTAATCATAGAAATTTATTATAATTTTTCTGGAATTTATTAACCAGTACAAATATTTTATAAAAATCAGTTTTCCTAAGTATACAGAAAATGAGTTTTGGTTTCATATGCCAAACTAGGGGCAAAACAGTAAATTAAATACTACAAAAATTATACTAAATTAGCCAACTTAACATAGTATCTAAAAACTATTTTTTCATAATTTTAGCAGTACTTTAAGTATTTTTAGAAAATCAAAAACAGCATTGCACACAATAATTAATTATCTGCGTATTTTGTCCATGTATATAATTTGAACCAAAGTTCAAATACAGGACCCAAGGCCATGAATCAAGTCCAATATGACTTGTACAGGTCTTGAATGTGTGAAAACATATTTGAGCCCAAATACCCATGCTAGGCTTGGACACCAAATGGTTGCAGTAATTTAAATACAATAAAAAATACAATTTGGTAATAGTCAAAATAAATATTATTATTTTAATAAGGTAAAATTTTACATAGTAACTATAAAAGTATGAATATTATTTTATAAAGATAATTTACACTAAGCTAAGTAAAATATATATAAGATAATATATATATATACATTAATATAGGGATATTTACATAATGGATATATATATATGTAAAAATTACATATATATATATATATATATATATATATATATATATATATATATATATATATTTTTTTTTTTTTTTACATATATATGTAAAAATTACATATATATATACTATAATTATACATACATAAAATAATGAAGTACATATATATATAAAAAAAATAGCAACTATATATACATAATTATAGTATATATAATAATACATATATATATACAAATATATGTATATACATATATATATAAATATATAAAAGAAAAAGAAAAAGAAAAAGAAAACAAAGACAGCAGTGGCAGGGCTCGAACCCGAGCCAACACAGCGCGCGGGGGGGGGAGGGGGTTTAGGTCGAGTCGGGCTGGCCAGGGGGTCAGCCCGTTGGCTTTGTTAAGGGTTAGGGTTTTGATTCATTTATTTAGTTTAGATTAGCATTTATATAAAAAAAAAAACTGTCCTGTGTCCTGACAGTTAAGGACACAGGTATCAACGTGTCCTTGCTTAGCACGATACGTACGACACGAGTCTTACGTGTCCTTGTCCACGTTCGTGTTCGCCAGGACACGGCGAACACTTCCGACCCAACACGAGACACGCATGACACAAGGGAACACTGACACTCACGTGTCCGGTTGATCGGGGGGGGGGGGTTTCGAGTGCTCGACGGCGGAGAAGGCGTCGAGACGGCGGCGCTCCAGTGGCGCTGCCTCCAGCTCGGCAAGGCGAAGCGGATGGCGGTGGTGGCGACCGTCGACGACGAGTGGTGAGGCGGTGGTGGTGCGTCGCCGGGGTTAGGGTTTTGTCTAGGGTTTGGTGGAAGGACGGGGGCTATGGCGGTCGTTGGTGGTCGGGGGGTGTGGTAGCTAGGTCGGGGGGGGGGGGGTCGCTGGGGTTTAAATAGGGGGGAATCGAGGCGGTCGGGCAGCCGGAAAAGGCGGGGGCAGGGCGGCGAGTCGGTCGGGGCAGCGGAGTGGGTCAACGGGGGTGGGTGAGAGCCAGAGGAGAGAGAGAGAGTGTCGTGTGGGGCAGGGGGGGGGGGGTTTGATAGTTAGCACAAAAGCCCCTCTAGTTTAGGAATTGCATAATAGAATTATTAGTGAGAAAATACAAAACAGAATTTGCATTTCCTAATTAAAAATATTTCTTTAATTACAAACTGATATAAAATATTTCTAATAATTGCAAAACACTATTAAAACAATTCAAAAAATTACAAAATGCTATTAAAACATTTAAATAAATTACAAAATGATATTTTTTTTGTATTTAAAACTCATTAAAATTCATTTAAAAATTCTAGGAAATTCCTAAAATCATATTAAATTATTTTAAAACCAATAATGACATTTATTAATTAATTAACACTAGTTTAATAATTTTTGAAAATCAGGGGTTGACAAATGGAATCCAACCTGATTCTATTTTTTGGTTATTGGATATTTAAATTTTTGAAATATCGATTCGGTTCTTGGTTCGAGTAACCGAACGGAATCGAAAATCGATTTAGATTCAATAATTTATCAAACTACCCTCAATTTATATATACTAATATTTTCACTAACCCTATATAAGCGTACTCTTTCTTTCCATTATATGTTGGCACTTGTCGTCTCTTCTTTGAGCGCTCTCTCTAACTCAATCTATATATATAATAATATTTTTCACTCTCTGTAATTGTAATAATTCATAAATATAACAATGTAAAAAAAAATTAATTGGTAAAATGGAAAGGTCTGGCACATGAAATCGAACCGACCGAAAATTGAACCGTATTAATTCGGTTTGATCTTGTTCAATTTTTATGAAAACGATTCGATTTTCGATTTTGACAAATACAATTTACGATTATTTCAATTTTTATATATTTAGTTCGGGTTTCGTTGGTCACCACTATCCTACATGGTTATGGTAACTATTTATGTACAATTTCTAATCCTACCCCCATTGATGACAAAAGAGTGTCGTATTCCTAGAGCTCTGTTGGCGTGTATCCCTTTTCTTGTATATGTTTTTTCATATTGCGCTCATTTGACAGAAATCCAGTGGCATCGATCATAAATTTAGTGGCAAATGTTAACTTCTAGATCCTACATAACTGTTTTCAAATACCGACTATTTGATAAAATTGTTCACAGAACAATATAGATTTTTTTTTTTTTTTTTTTTTTTTGAAATTTCACACACACACACACACACGATTGGGGGGCTCGAACAATATAGATTCATGAGAGGGTTAATGCTAGTTGAGATATAATTCCTTGCATCTTTTCATTAATTTTCTGTGGTTTGTTCTTGTTTCAAACGGTTGCCAGGATGTTCTATCGCACTTGCACTTGCACTTGCTAATTAAACATTGTCTTATTATGTTGGCGCAACGAACATACAAGGCCTATTGCAGTGGAGTGAATATTTTATGTAACATATATTATTTAGCTCACAACTGGAGGGTTCTAATCAATTGTTCATTGGTTTTTTTTTAGAACATGTTCAATTAGCAGCTTTGTCATTTTTTTTCCAGGAATCAATATGTGGCCGACTTTTGTCCTAACAGTGTGGAACACTTTGAAATTTGATTGCACAAAGTTGTATCAATTAAGGAATCTTGAATATGTTCAAATCGGTATATGGATGGCACCCATTTGTGACAGGCACTTTTCAACCAGTTCACAATTTTGTACGTATCTATCGTCTATGATACACTATACAACTAAGAGAGGAATCATAGTATCTTTAATTTTGAAATGAAGACCTATGCTTTCTCTATAGGTGATTATTGTTATTTCAGCATCGTCAGTAATATTAAAAGATAAAGGGGGAGGATTAACGTGAAAATCATTCTCCCAGCCTTAATTAATGGTACAATTATGATTTTCATTGTAATTGGGATCTAAGCAGCAGCCTTGGTTGGATAAGTCAAGTGTCAACTTGGTGCCTACATACTAAGTAAGCGCAAATAATTTCGATGGTGTAGATATGGTCATTCACTCACAAACTTGTCCAAATCCTTTTGTCTTTTGTCATTGATGCTGTAGAAAATTAAAATTTTAAATAGTTTCGATCCCCGTAGCAAGAGAGTGGAGAAATTTCTTTGGAAGCCATGTGTCACAAACTTAGTGTTTTAGGCTACACTTCAATCCGTACGACATACAAGCTTTCCACTCGAAGAGAGAGACTGGAAGTATGAAAACTTCACTATAGTAGAAAGATATTACAACATTTGGTGGTGAAGAACAAATGAGCGTCCCACATATTTATAGGACCTCAAAGGCTTACATGGAAACTTCTGAAATTGACATATTTTCGGGATTATTCTAGGGACTAGATAAGAACAATGAAGCTTCTACTACATCCAGAAAGATCATGAGACATCTAGAAAGGTTTTGAGTCTTCTGGAAGATTCTCGGGTCCTCTGAAAGATTATGGGACCTTCTGGAAGATTCCACCATCTTCTGGAACACTCTGGAAGCTTTCCGCATAACCCCGGTCCGTGGAGAGTTATGCAAGTTTGTCTCGGTGTAGTGCAAACTTTTGTGCGTGACATTCTTTTCCACCTGTTTCGTCGACGTCCTCGTCGACGGGTGTACCAAGTCTAGGGACGATGTCCACTCTCGTAGAAATGGTCGTTGCACGTCGTCCCTTCTTTGTGCGTCTCATGCGACGCTTCCCAGATTTGTCCATCTTCTCCTCAAGATCAGAAGCAAACTGGTTCGCCGCACCAACTCTGGCCTCAGTCTGTACCCTCCTCGGCACAGGACGAATCTCGTGCGGACTATCGGATTGCCGATCTCCCTCGTCTCGTGGCTGCACATGGTTCTGCATCCCTCCGTGCATGCGAGTCCCATTGTAACTTTGTCGACTCGAATGTCCTCTACAAGCTTTAAGCAACTCCTTGCGCGAGTTACTCCGCCCCATCACTTCTGTCTTCGCGTAGCTTGTGACACGCTTTTCTGTACTCATGTCCAGCCCGGTAGCACGGTCCACATTCCTCCACGAAAGTGGCTCCTCGGGACACCCTTTTGCAACACCCTTGGTCTCGCACGAAAGGCCTTCCTCCTCGAAGCCTTCCTTCTTCTCGAACATCGCTAGGTATCCCGTCCCCCTTTTGCCACCCTTTTTGAGCTGAGTAGCGGAGGTAGATTTTTCCTTCGAAGGTTTGTCTCGTGCAGCTTTCACCATACACGATGAGCCTTCTTCCATGAAGCCGACAACTCTCAAATGTGACATCGAAATCGTCTTAGTCGCAATAAGAAAATTCATGCACAGTATCATCGAAATCGTCTTAGTCGCCCCTGTACGGGACGCACCTCCGCATTGACCGTCTTCATCTTGCTTGAATTTTCCTCCAAGGCTAGACCCAAGCGACGGACCTTCACGCCCGAAATAAAGTTATGAGTGGCGTCCGTGTCAACCAACGCCCGTGTGCGCATGCCATTGATCCTCACGTCAACGAACATGAGCTCCCTGCTCGAAGTTTTCGACACAGCGGACTTGGTCTTGACGGCGTTGAGTAAGCACAACTCTCTCATGTGCTCTCAGTTGGCACTCTTCGTCCTCCACCTCCTTGGTTCGGACGACGCTAACACGCATGCTCCTCTTTCGACAATTTCGAGCAAAGTGATTCTCATCGCATATGAAGCACAAAACAACTCGCTCAGGTTGGGCCTTCTGGTGCTTCTTTCCCTCGGACGGACCCTCCTTAGGAGAGCTCTCATGCTCTCCTCCACCATTCTCCTTAGTGGACTTCGGCTTGGTCTTGGCATCGTTATCATCCCATATATACTCGACAGCCGCTCGGCTGCTCTCACGGTGATGTTCAAGTCTTGCACTTCTGTCGTTGCAATTCTTGAGCCGCCCACAGTTTGAGTCCATCGAGAAAGAAGAACAAATGACCCTCCACGTCCATGCTAGATATGGCAAGCATCAAGCGTGTAAACTCCGTGATGTACTCCTTGATCGTTCCGGTATGCTTGAGTTGCCGCAAGCTCTGCCTTGCTGTAAACTCCATATTCTTCGGATAGAACTGAGACTGGATTTCTTTCTTGAGATCCTCCCAAATCTCTATCAAGCACAAACCCTTCTCGACTTTTATGCACCTTCGACGTCACCATAGCATAGTATCGTCGGTGAAGTAGAGTGAAGTAATATCCACTTTCTCGACGTCATCGTTGATGTACAACGTCTTGAAGTATCGATCCACGTTCCACAAGAAGTTCTCAACTTCTTTGGCATTCCGTACCCCGCTGATGGATTTTGGCTTGGGGATCTTCCTTCTCTTCGGTGCCTCCCTACTCGAAGATCCACCATTCGCAACGGCCTTCTCCAAGATGGCAACTTTGGTCTTGAGTTCTCCGCAACTCTCAACCACGGTCTTTAGCTCCTCGTAGCCTTGGACCTTCCTACGTAAGTCCTCAAGCTCCGTGCGATGCCCCTTGAGTTCCTCCTCAAGTGCGGATCGGATCTCTTGGAATTGCTCTCGAAAGATTGTCATGGACGAAACAACGTCGCTCTCCGTCCCATCGTATAACTCATCATGCGTATCTCCATGTCCCTCTAATCCACTTCCAAGACTCCAACACGCTTGACAAGATCGACAATGCTACGCTCCACCGTAGTCTTCTTGCTCTTGCCCCTCTTGTGCGTCTTGACGTGCCCCTCCTTAGGCGACACAGGTCCCTTTTGGACGTTCTCGGATGTCGACATGGCACTAATCGACGTTCTCCCTGATACTACTTGTCACGGGCTTAGTGTTTTAAGCTACACTTCGACCCGTGCGGCGTACAAGCTTCCTGCTTGAAGACCCGTGCCAGCCTTCCCAAACCTTCTTAGTTAGATCGCTAAGGCGATATTGTAGTTGCCCTTCCCAGAAAATTTGGAATATTTTATTATTATTTATTTTATTGGAATGGTGATTTTTTTAGATTTTATAAATAATTATTTAGTTAATTATTATGGTAGATGACTTTAGCCATGGTGGAGTTTTGAGGTACAAAATGGCTAGAAATCGTGGCACGGATAGTGCCATAGCGTGTTTTGGCTAGTGTATTAGTCCTGGTAGGGAAGGCCGAGCCATAGTGATGTCCTAACTAGGAAAAACCGGGCCAAGTTGCACCTTAACCTTTATCGAAGGTTTATTTAGTTATTAATCATATTATTGAGTAGGGAAACCGGTTATACCATTTTAGTCCGGACTGGACCCGAATTGAGCCTGAGCCCACGTAGTCATGCGGCACGTTCAATGACATTCGTGTTGACGTATTTTGGTAGGATTGTGTTGTATTCTGTTTTAATGACCTGATGAATATTTCTAATATTCATAATTAAATATTACAAATATCCTTATTAGTTAATATTCAAAGATATTGGTATAAAATAGGTCCTTGCATATTCTGGGGATTATTGGATGTACGCAATGGCATATATACCATTACTGAGTTATTAAATTTGTTATTATTATTGTTATTATTTTTACAGAGATTGTATTATATAATATTATTATTAGTTATATTATTTTCGTCAAATAAATGTTAGAATATATATATATTTATAGGGAGGCCCTACCCAAGGAATATTAGTATTGGGATGTAATTAAATTTTATGGAGATTATATACATTTTTTTTTTTTTTTTATGGAGATTATATACATGTATATGTATATATATATATATATATATATATATATATATATATATATATATATATATATATATATATATATATATATATATACATATATATATATATACATATATATATATATATATACATATATATATATATATATACATATATATATATATATACATATATATATATATATATCTGTGTGTGCATACGTATGTGTGTACGTGTATAATATATATCATATATAGATGTGTGTGTATGCCTAGACAGAAATATATATATGTGAATACATATGTATATATGTACATAGGTATATATCTAAATATATGCATATATAAATATATGTGTAAAATACATTTGTGTTAGATATGAAGAAAACAACAAGCCCACATCAGCTGAATTCCCCACAAAGCCAAACCAAGCCGGACCCAGGCCAGAGCAACCCAAAGTCCCAAGCTCTTCCACATGGCCATAAATTCCAACACACAAATCCCAGCCCACCTAAACAACCCGAGCCCCACAGCACTTGGCCCAGCCCAGCTAAGCCAAGCCCGGGGCATTTCTCCCAAATGAGCTTTCCTCAGCCCGAGCACAATTCTTTCTCAGCCCTGTTCGAGCAAACCGAGAACACCCCTCGACTCAACCAGCCAGAGACTTCCCTACTGGACCAAGCCATCTGTAGCAAACCCATATAAATTGTAAACACCCACGCCAATCCGGGCTCAGCTGAGTAATCTCAGCCCAATTACGAATAACCCCAGACCCGAGTTACAGAACACCCAAAGCCGATCGAAGTATTTGTATATATATGTCGACATATATACGAGAGAGAGCTAAATCTAAACCCTAACTCCTAAACGCGTTCCCAGCCTTGGGCGACCCTGACCAGTGCGCACCACCGCCGTGCATAGCCGCACGCGTCGCCGGACGCCGGAGGAATCCCCCGCGCGCGTGACGAAAAGCACCGTATAAACAGCAGTAAGGACAGTCGACGGCTCAACTTCGTGGCGTGCTCTCCTCTTCGTTCTTCGACCGTTTTTCGAACCGTCGCCTCTGGTATGTAGTCAATCTATAAGAGTCTATGTCCCTTCAATTACATTTTATCCGAAAGTCCTAGGTTGCCCAGAAAATCGACCCAAAGTCGATCGAAAAATCTGTTAAAAATAGGATGAGACACTAATCTCAAACCCTGTTTTTGAAGGAGGATTTTGGACAGACCATTAGGTTATTTCGAGAACTAATTGAAGACACTCCTAGACAACCTATAGGGCTTCAATTCCTTTTTCGTGGAATCGGATTTCGTCGACTGTGCGTCGAGAAATCGGATTCCAAATTTGACGAAAAATCTGTTTTAAAATAGTAAAAATATTAAAAAATCTCTCGATACGACGTGCGTCCCGCCAATCCGGGCGACGTGGTCGCGAACCGAGAGCATCGAAAGTTGCGTAAAGGCTTCGTGGTCGTGTGGGCTTTGACGGAATTCAAATTGGTCGCGTGTGCGCGACGAATTTGATACGTATCCGTCGAAATTTACCGTATCGTGCACTTTGCAAATTTCTCAATTACTTTGTGCACGATCGTCAGATCGAGACGAAACTTACGCCAACAGGATCGTATCGTTTTTCTAGTCATGTATGCCAAGTTTGGTCCAATTCTGAGACAGTTGAATCGTATGTCGTTTTGTGGGTCCCACGGTCCCACTCAACGGGCAATTTTATGCACGGCCCGCCGGAATCCAACTCTGGACATACGGTTGGGTTCGTATCGAAAAACTGGATCCATAGACATGTAGTTTGACAACTTTAGAGACCGTTAACTCTAGCATGCTTTTCGGTGTAAAGCGGGTCCAACGGCGGACACCGTTTTGGCCCGAAATTACCATTTTGCCCCTGTGTCTAGAATTGGACTTAAGGACAGGCGATCCTAGCTAATTGGACTATTATGAGATCATTGGTATTGTCTATTTCAGCTTTAGGGGACTGTTGTACGGGTTTTGACTAATGGGACATATTGAGTGATTTGGATCATCGGTTTCACCAGCACAGGACCACAGGCGAGTACAGTTTATTGTCTGCATTTCGATATTGATTTTTACTATATTTTATTGGTTGGCCATTGGTTATGTGATTATTTTCTATTATAAATTGTTGATTCGGAAATGAGAAGTACCAACGATGTGTGATCTGACCTTAGACCGTGTAGACCGTGTTACATTTATTTCTTGTAGACCGTGTAGACAGTAATTTAATTATTGCAAAGTAGACAGTGTAGACCGTGATTATTATTGCATTTAAACTGTGGAGTTCGTGATTATTATTCTGTAGATAGTGTTTTTATTGCAATATTTTTTGTAGACCGTATAACTGTAGACCGTGTAATTGTAGACCGTGTAACTGTAGACCGTGTAACTTTAGACCGTGTAGACCGTGTCGCATAATTGTCCTGAGACCGATCACATATCAAAGGTACTTCTAACAGTTGGGGAAAGTATTTAGTGTCTATTTATTGCTATTGGTTTTTCGTATTTACTGTTTATTTCAAAACTCATGATTGATGTCTAATCTTTATTTTATGGTCATTTTATTTATTTTAAATTGCATTCAGTGAATTGTGCTCGTTCCATTCCTGACTGGAAACCAACATTTTTAGGTTAGTCGTGGATTCACTTAGCTTGGGGAGTGACTGGTATACTTGCAGTCGAAAAGCTTAGAGACTAGTTAGATAGATGAGTTGTAGTCATTCATATATGTACAAGTTTATATTTTCTGCAAAATGTAAAGCTTGTGATCTTTGTAAATTAGATTAATTTTGTGAGTGAGCATTATTTGTGATTTGATCTTCATGGCTGTGACAGCGTTCTACCGCCGACACTGCGGCGTAGGCTGGCTTGGACACGTCTCGTATCCGTTTAAAAAAAAAAGGTGCGGGTCGTGACAAGTTTTTGTGGTGGCCCATGCAGGTCAGTTTTCGCAAAATACGCAAACTCGTGATAGTACTTAAGTTAGTTGTACTATTGCGAGCCTGCGACTAGAACATGCTCATTCACGAACAAGGATTAATTTAATTGAATGACTAGGACTAGGAGTCCCTTATATAAATGTATCGATGGGTAGTCTAGGCCATGCAATGTAGATGAGGGTTATTGATTTTGATAGTTGTCATATCTCCATAAGTACACTATTTCCTCTAGATAGGGCGATATGATCCAATGTGGATAGACTATTCGCTTGGTGAGACAGGGCTTCATAGAGATAATGACCTAACCTTGATAAATGGTGCAATTCCTTCTCCTTGCCCATTTGGATATCATCCTCACATCTTAGTCCGAATTGCCTCTTTAGTCCCTATTTTGCCCTAAGGATTATTATTTTATATAATTTCTGATTAGATTATCTATATACGAACCTCGAGTTAGTTTCGGTTCAAAGTTTTTCCTCAATGTTTGAATACACACGGAATAGATACTAGGATATTTGTATTTCTTTGTTTCAGTTATTTCCTTCATGTTCATCTTTTATTCTAAGGATTATGGCTGATGGATACTTACGCTTTATTTCATAGTCGATTTGTTTGAATTTCTAGAAGCTCATAAATATTTTCAGATATAGTTAAAGGAATGTTAGTTAACTCATAATGGCAGAACAGCAGCGCACTGTCGTCATTTAATTGAATTTTGGAGACTATGGATACACTGCAGCCAGCAGCGCACTGGCGAGACACGACCCCTAGAGTTGAAATGGGTTTAAGAAAATATAGGTCATAGAATATTGCTAAAACTATAGCTAGTGGTCCTCTTGATCGTAGACACCCTTGAGCCAATATTGGATAGAGTTAAGAAGGGTTTGATTTTGTATCATGTTGAGTTACGAAACTAAGGGTTTACCACAGCCAGAGTATACGGGCGAGGCGTAATCTGCGGTGAAAGGACTTCAAACATGATTACAAGTTTGGGATACCATAGAGGATAGGACAATGCCATGCATGTCCCATAAGATCCAAAGACGATATTAGTGGAAGTTTTGTAAGTTGGGTAGCATGTCTCTCGACCTAGCATTCTGTAGTCCTTATGACTTATTGACGAGGAATTGATTGACACTAATAGGTTTACCTAGAATACAGAAGTTAGAGGTCATAACCCATTAGTCGACCAAGTCCTTGTGGATAAGAAGATAGTAGAAAGACTATATAAGCAAGAACACCAGGTAAGTTTTGATTCTCTCTAAACTCGAACTACTTGTGCCTCTTTTCAAAAATCTCACGTACTTGTATCTTGACTATCTTGACCAACGCTGCTATTACACTCTAGTTTTTACAAGCTTACTCTTTTATCGAGCTTGATTCAAGACATATGTTTATTGGGGACGCCCGCTAACATATTGTCTAATCAGAATCATTGTATTACGGTCTGATCAACCATGATACAATTGGTTCGCTCTTCATTTAATTATCCTACGTGGATTGAGATGTAGAAGTCTCTAGGATCTCATCCGCGACTGCATTGACAATCCTCTTGAATTATATGTTCGCCCTTGAATCACGAAATTGTATTCAGTAACATCTCCCTTAATTCTTTATTGTTTTTGTCATTCATCGATTTGGAAAGACGAAAGCTCGTGATGGTAGAGAGATACAGAGTATTCCCATGGCTATAATAATGGTAGGCACAAGTGTAGCTACCATCGGCCAGTCATGTGATTAAGTTACTCGTTCTCCCATCGACCCTCAAACTACTATTGAGACTGTTGAGCCATCTGAATTTGAGAATGATTAGAGTTTTACCCTTAGTCAGAACGTCAACCTAGAAGACTATCTATTCTCAAGAAACCAAATGTTGTGAGTCTCTAATTATTTGCTGGAAGCTTGCCTTAACTAGCAACCCTTAAGCCTTGAACCAAACCTTCCTCGACCGAAGCCCACAGTTAGACATGAGATGAGTGGACAATAGGGTAATCATTTACCGTGACACTCATCCCGCGATTGATTTCCAACAAATATTACTCTAGTTATGTAAATTTTATTATTAAGACATAACTAGTGTTGGAATACCGCAGTCACTAGCTTAGCCAATACCATAGTTTAAATACCCTGTCATATTATGATCTGCCAGTTGTCAACATCAATACATGATCACTACAACTCTTGTGACGATAGTCTGGCAGGTTGAAACAAATAGAAATTCACGACTCAGTTGTTAGAAATCTTGTGCCTTAGAGTTGGTTACCCCGTCGATAACTCTAGTATACTATAGACGAGTAGATCATCCTATTTTGTTGACCATGTATCATTATACATACTAGTTCTCCATTTATTGAGGAACGATCCTTGATTTGACTTATATCTACCGTATTCCGATACGCCGTACCTTATTCCCTATTAACAAAGAGTCGAGGTACAGTATCCGGACTTTGGGAACCCTCTAACCCCAATATTCCTAAGACCATGTCTTATTTTAAAGGTGGATAGACTGTAAGCCTCCTAAAGTTTTGGGATATACGAAGATCACCGATTGATTAGAATAAATTTTATTAGAATGATAGTTAGTGCCCTATAGACTCCCACTTTCCATTTAAATCATTTTGTGTCCCCGGCCGTGTCATTAATATTCGGAGCACAAGACCAGCTGTTACCTTCCAACAAATTTCATATGCAAGTTCTAAACGAGTCCACCTTCATCTAGGTATATCATGTCCCACTCAAACATGTTCCCTTGTGCTATATTTTTATGGTACAACTTTCAGGTAAAAAGGGACTAGCTCAGACCCATACCATAATACCGGTATACTTTTCGACTTCCATTAGAGCCTCAACCTCGACTCAATTCCTTTGATCCAATATATGGTTGTGATCTACTCGAAGCCCACTACGCATATGCCACTAGTGTGCCACTCAATTGAGGCCTCATGTGCTACTTAAAACCCAAAAGTCACTGAAGGCATATTTCGAACTTTAGGGACCTAGCTAACCAACTTGACTAGCAACTAGCTCAACTCCTCGGGTAGAAACCTATTCTAGAATACCCTAATCTAGTAGGAATAATTTTACTTAGGATCTTGTCCAGTCAATATAGATTGAAACCCAATATTCATCCAACCAATGAGTGATAACCAATTAGAGAACCCATTAAGACCCAGTAAAACCCATCCGTACATACCGCCATATTCGGACCATAAAACCGAACTAAGTAAAATCGGACCCTATACCTATTAGGTAGTCTCCACCTTTTAGAATGTGATGACATTCGTAACCCTTATTCCATATACCAGGAAGTCATGATACGATCTTGTATTGCAATTATATTCCTTGCTCGTGTGTTTAAATAACACGAAAAAGATCACAATCTTGATTTCCTAGATTCCGTTCTATTATGGAAATTGTTTAGAATTTCGAGAACGGAACTTCTGCATTGCCGGATTGCAAGCTCCTATAAGAATGAAGGGTTCTACGATTTAGCAAGTGACTGGACTAGAGTAGCACAATCTAGCAAATAAGTCAAGGGCTTATAACCTTTCTTTCTGTCTCCATTGGATACCCTCTACCGCCCTGAAAACTTGCTCGATTATTTTTCCTTATCTCCCTTCCTATTGTAGAGTGATGGATGGTCATGCTTATTAAAGTTTATTAATATTCCTTAGCCACTTGTGAAATTTGTTGCTTGTTAAATTTAGGGTTGCTTGATAGGTAGGGGAGGATTACAGATGTCCTATACAGTAGATACCTATTGGTAGCTAATTTTAGCAAGTAGTTGGATGACTAAAAAGTTTAGTGATATAGCATTGAGGGAGTAGTGTGTCCAAAGGTGGGTAGAAGTCCTCGGAGTTTCGAAATTGCAAAATGGCTAGGAGGATGATATAAACTATTTTTGAGAATAAGGAAATGGTAGATTTCCTTTTGAATTTAAGGAATAGTTATGAATTTGAATTTCGAGGACGAAATTATTTTTAAGGTGGGTAGATTTGTAGCTGCCCTTCCCAAAAAATTTGGAATATTTTATTATTATTTATTTTATTGGAATGGTGATTTTTTTAGATTTTATAAATAATTATTTAGTTAATTATTACGGTAGATGACTTTAGCCATGGTGGAGTTTTGAGGTACAAAATGGCTAGAAATCGTGGCACGGATAGTGCCATGGCGTGTTTTGGCTAGTGTAATAGTCCTGGTAGGGAAGGCCGAGCCATAGTGATGTCCTAACTAGGAAAAATCGGACCAAGTTGCACCTTAACCTTTATCGAAGGTTTATTTAGTTATTAATCATATTATTGAGTAGGGAAACCGGTTATACCATTTTAGTCCGGACTGGACCCGAATTGAGCCTGAGCCCATGTAGTCATGCGGCACGTTCAATGACATTCGTGTTGACGTATTTTGGTAGGATTGTGTTGTATTCTGTTTTAATGACCTGATGAATATTTCTAATATTCATAATTAAATATTACAAATATCCTTATTAGTTAATATTCAAGGATATTGGTATAAAATAGGTCCTTGCATATTCTGGGGATTATTGGATGTACGCAATGGCATATATACCATTACTGAGTTATTAAATTTGTTATTATTATTGTTATTATTTTTACAGAGATTGTATTATATAATATTATTATTAGTTATATTATTTTCGTCAAATAAATGTTAGAATATATATATATTTATAGGGAGGCCCTACCCTAGGAATATTAGTATTGGGATGTAATTAAATTTTATGGAGATTATATATATGTATATGTATATATATAAATATATATATATATATATATATATATATATATATATATATATATATATATATATATGCATACGTATGTGTGTACGTGTATAATATATATCATATATAGATGTGTGTGTATACATAGACAGAAATATATATATGTGAATACATATGTATATATGTACATAGGTATATATCTAAATATATGCATATATAAATATATGTGTAAAATACATTTGTGTTAGATATGAAGAAAACAACAAGCCCACATCAGCTGAATTCCCCACAAAGCCAAACCAAGCCGGACCCAGGCCAGAGCAGCCCAAAGTCCCAAGCTCTTCCACATGGCCATAAATCCCAACACACAAATCCCAGCCCACCTAAACAACCCGAGCCCCACAGCACTTGGCCCAGCCCAGCTGAGCCAAGCCCGGGGTATTTCTCCCAAATGAGCTTTCCTCAGCCCGAGCACAATTCTTTCTCAGCCCTGTTCGAGCAAACCGAGAACACCCCTCGACTCAACCAGCTAGAGACTTCCCTACTGGACCAAGCCATCTGTAGCAAACCCACATAAATTGTAAACACCCACGCCAATCCGGGCTCAGCTGAGTAATCTCAGCCTAATTACGAATAACCCCAGAGAGTTACAGAACACCCAAAGCCGATCGAAGTATTTGTATATATATGTCGACATATATACGAGAGAGAGAGCTAAATCTAAACCCTAACTCCTAAACGCGTTCCCAGCCTTGGGCGACCCCGACCAGTGTGTGCCACCGCCGTGCATAGCCGCACGCGTCGCCGGACGGCGGAGGAATCCCCCGTGCGCGTGACGGAAAGCACCGCATAAACAGCAGTAAGGACAGCCGACGGCTCAACTTCGTGGCGTGCTCTCCTCTTCGTTCTTCGACCGTTTTTCGAACCGTCGCCTCTGGTATGTAGTCAATCTATAAGAGTCTATGTCCCTTCAATTACATTTTATCCGAAAGTCCTAGGTTGCCCAGAAAATTGACCCAAAGTCGATCGAAAAATCTGTTAAAAACAGGACGAGACACTAATCTCAAACCCTGTTTTTGAAGAAGGATTTTGGACAGACCATTAGGTTATTTCGAGAACTAATTGAAGACACTCCTAGACAACCTATAGGGCTTCAATTCCTATTTTCGTGGAATCGGATTTCGTCGACTGTGCGTCGAGAAATCGGATTCCGAATTTGACGAAAAATCTGTTTTAAAATAGTGAAAATATTAAAAAATCTCTCGATACGACGTGCGTCCCGCCAATCCAGGCGACGTGGTCACGAATCGAGAGCATCGAAAGCTGCGTAACGGCTTCGTGGTCGTGTGGGCTTTGACGGAATTCAAATTGGTCGCGTGTGCGCGACGAATTTGATGCGTATCCGTCGAAATTCACCGTATCATGCACTTTGCAAATTTTTCAATTACTTTGTGCACGATCGTCAGATCGAGACGAAACTTGCGTCAACAGGATCGTATCGTTTTTTTGGTCCTGTATGCTCAGTTTGGTCCAATTCTGAGACAGTTTGAATCGTATGTCGTTTTGCGGGCCCTACGGTCCCACTCAACGGGCAATTTTGTGCACGGCCCGCCGGAATCCAACTCTGGACTTACGGTTGGGTTCGTATCGGTAAACTGGATCCGTAGACATATAGTTTGACAACTTTAGAGACCGTTGACTCTAGCACACTTTTCGGTGCAAAGCGGGTCCAACGGCGGACACCGTTTTAGCCCAAAATTACCGTTTTGCCCCTGTGTCCAGAATTGGACTTAAGGACAGGCGATCCTAGCTAATTGGACTATTCTGAGATCATTGGTATTATCTATTTCAGCTTCAGGGGACTGTTGTACGGGTTTTGACTATTGGGACATATTGAGTGATTTGGATCATCGGTTTCACCAGCACAGGACCACAGGCGAGTACAGTTTATTGTCTGCATTTCGATATTGATTTTTACTATATTTCATTGGTTGGCCATTGGTTATGTGATTATTTTCTATTATAAATTGTTGAGTCGGGAATGAGAAGTACCAACGATGTGTGATCTGACCTTAGACCGTGTAGACCGTGTTGCATTTATTTCTTGTAGACCGTGTAGACAGTGATTTAATTATTGCAAAGTAGACAGTGTAGACCGTGATTATTATTGCATTTAAACTGTGTAGTTCGTGATTATTATTCTGTAGATAGTGTTTTTATTGCAATATTTTTTGTTGACCGTGTAACTGTAGACCGTGTAATTGTAGACCGTGTAACTGTAGACCGTGTAACTTTAGACTGTGTAGACCGTGTCGCATAATTGTCCCTAGACCGATCACATATCAAAGGTACTTCTAACAGTTGGGGAAAGTATTTAGTGTCTATTTATTGCTATTGGTTTTTCGTATTTACTGTTTATTTCAAAACTCATGATTGATGTCTAATCTTTGTTTTATAGTCATTTTCTTTATTTGAAATTGCATTCAGTGAATTGTGCTCGTTCCATTCCTGACTGGAAACCAACATTTTCATGTTAGCCGTGGATTCACTTAGCTTGGGGAGTGACGGGTATACTTGCAGTCGAAAAGCTTAGAGACTAGTTAGATAGTGAGTTGTAGTCATTCATATTTGTACAAGTTTATATTTTTTGCAAAATATAAAGCTTGTGATCTTTGTAAATTAAATTAATTTTGTGAGTGAGCATTATTTGTGATTTGATCTTCATGGCCGTGACAGCGTTCTACCGCCGACACTGAGGCGTAGGCTGGCTTGGACACGTCTCGTATCCGTTTAAAAAAATAAAAAAACGGGTGCGAGTCGTGACAGATATTAAGAATAATGTGGAGCAAAAGAGAGAGATTGTAAGTATGAAAACTTTACTATACTAGAAAGATATTACAACTTTGGGTGGTGAGGAACAAATGAGCCTCCCACTTATTTATAGGACCTCCAAGGCTTACATGAAAACTTTTGGAATCGGCATATTTTTGAAATTATTATAGGGACTAGATAAAAATAAGGAAGCTTTTAGTACATGCATCCAGAAAGATTATTTTCTGGAAAAAATTTGGGTCCTCTGAAAGATTCTGGGACCTTTTGGAAGATTCTACCGTCTTCTGGAACACTCTAGAAACTTTCCGCATAACGTGTTGAAAGTTATGTAAGTTCGTCTCGATGGGACGCAAATTTTTTGTGTGTGATACATGGTTGTGAAAGTAATCGTTGGATCAGAAAGGAGAGAGATTGACATATAAATTAACGGCAAGGTTAGAGATGAGACCATGTGACCACAAAAGAGAGTTATATTAATACGAGGGTTAATATTGCATCCACATACAATATTGACTCTTAGGCTATGTTTGGTAGGATGGATGGAAAAGTGGAAGGAAGGAAAAAGATAAGGATTCATTTTCTTTCCATATGGAAAGGAGAGATCATTTCATTCCTTTGTGTTTGGTAGCAATGATGGAAAAGATAAGAGATGCATTTTCCTTTGTTTGGTATGAAAGAAAAAGTGGAAGAAAAAAAGTAAAAAATATAGGGTTTACCAATTCTACCCTCAACTAAAAACACTTATTTACCATTTGACTTCATAAATAATTTTTAAATAATACATTCATATGAGGTATAATTGTTAATTAATACAAGCCTCCACTGTAATGACCATGGTTCGTGTTACGTATTTTGGTATACGTGTACGTATTTTGACTCGTATTGTATGTCTCCTTGCATGATTTATTTGGCATTTTATTGCTTGATTCGGTTCGGCTTGTTTGGCTTGATTCAATTTGTGAACCAAACCCCTACCTACCACCACCATCATTATTTATTAACCCAACACTCTTTTTCTCTCCTCGTTCACTCTTCTTCTTCCTCACCATTACTCTCCACCTACCAGGAAGGTTTAGGCAAGTGCATCATGCTTCATGGAGGAATTCCATTTTTATTGTTCCACTGTCTTTCTCATGTGTTTCTAACCCACTTTAGTACTTAGCATTTTTTATTTTTATGGTTAATTTCTTGTAAATCTAGCTTTGTTGTATTTTCGATTTTCATGAGTTTTGATCAATAAAACCTGCACATTTTGTTATTTGATGGTTCCATGTTGTAGAGAATTTCTATTTTACCCAAATTTGACATACGAAAGTTTGGATTTGGGTTCCTATTGTTGTTTGGTGGAGCATGGAGGCTATGGTATTTTTCATGGACATGTTCTCTGTGGAAGCCATTACTTGCACTTTGGGCCGTATGCAACATTCTGTTGCTTAGCCGCAGTTGTATTTTGCTAGCTGTTACTTAGCATATACATTTTTGGCCGCATATGCATTAATTGCATGGCCGCATATGGCCAATTGCATGGCCGCATATGGTGCATGGTCGCATAAGGCCAATTGCATGGCCGCATATGCATTAATTGCTTGGCCGCATATGGACAATTGTATGGCCGCATATGGCCAATCAATTGCATGGCCGCATATGGGCAATCAATTGCATGGCCGCATATGCATTGCTTGCGTGGCCAATTGCCTTGGTCGTATGGCCATTAGCAATTGCTTGCTTTGGCCGCATGTATTTGCATTTGCATTAGCTTTAATTGCTTGCATGCATTTGTATGCAATTGCTTGCTTGCTTTGGCCGCATGCATTTGTATTAGCTTTAATTGCTTGCATACATTTGCATGCAATATTTGTTTGGCCGCATGCAAATACAATTGCCTTGGCCGCATGGCCATTAGCAATTGCTTGCTTTGGCTGCATGTATTTGCATTAGCTTTAATTGCTTGCATGCATTTGCATGCAATTGCTTGCTTGCTTTGGCCGCATGCATTTGTATTAGCTTTAATTGCTTGCATGCATTTGCATGCAATATTTGCTTGGCCGCATGCAAATACAATTGCTTTGTCCGTATGGCCATTTAATTAATTGCTTGCATGCATTTGCTTTATTGTATGGTTTTAATTTATGGCTGCATGTACATTTATATGGTTGGCCGTATGGCCCTTGTTAGCTGGTTGCTGCATGGCAATTATTTGTGTGGCCGTATATTGTATAGTGACAACATTTATGGACTGGCCGCATTGCAATTTCATACGGCAAGTTTTTCATGAGCCGCATGAGTCCTAATTTCTTCTACCGCATGTCCCTGTCTCCTGAGCCGCATGATTCCTTCACAGCCCTTGTCCCTGCTAATACTTAATTACTACATGTATGCTTGTGCCATATTAATTTTAAATATGTTCCCTGACACGATGGTGACCCGTTATGGTACACTTTTGACAAATGACATGACATGATAGTGGCTCGTCGTGGCGCCCTCCTGACAGTGAACATGACATGATATATATCCCGAAGGCTGTTGCGACGGCTAGCATGTCATGACAATATTGAATGGCCTGGACACCGTGGATGATTGTGTTTGTACAATTGAACCGATAATGTTTGCATTATGTCTAGGACAGGGATCCCTGAGTACCACGGTCAGGGGTACCTACTGTAAATGGCTAAGGCTAATAACTAGAATAATTCAGTAGTTATGAGAGATTTCCCCAGTTACAGGCGATCCCGTTATCCCGGCCACCATTGTTGGACTTGCAGCCTGCCGACGAGTAGGGCACAAGTCTAGATTCACTGATATATGGAAAAGAACGAGGCACTGCTTAAAGAATCCAAGTCGCCTGGATAACCTGGATTAGCTGCAGGGCTTGTGGCTGGAGGAACATCTCACTGCATGTTGCTATTAACTAAGGCTTATGATAACCTTAGTTAGCTAATGTAGAAAGCCGTAGTCACTGATTGGCCGGGAGCGATTGTATGGTGTAGTTTCAGTGCTCGATTATTGCAGGCTTGATCGCATGATTTTCGCTTTTAACAATAAAGATCAGAGGCTAAGTTCTGTTCAGGTGAAGGGTTACAACCCCGGTCCTTGTTTGGTTTAAGGGTTGTAACCTGGCTCCCAGAGCAGTTCTGAGTTCTCTCTTCGTTTATTGTCTTATTGCACCCCACGTCATGCTTGTTATGTTTTACCTTACCAACAAGATTTGGAGACGGAGTTCTATTCAGGTGAAGGATTACAATCCCGGTCCTTGTTTGGTTTAAGGGTTGTGACCTGGCTACTTGAATGGTTCCCTCGTACTCTATTATGACTGTTGTTATTATTTTATTATCAATCTCTTTTGTAACTACTTTTAATATTTATTTCTAATATGCTAATTTTAGTTCTTAAGTGAAGCCTCCTTTGTGGCACTTGCCCTTTCTGGGGTCTGACCCAGCTGGTTTTGTATGGCCAGATTTCGGAGCAGCTCCAGAGGATCTACTGACCTTTCAGCCCGATGGTGACTACCAGGCATAACCAGGGCAACGAGTGGGTTTATTTTTGGCTCTCCCACTCTATTGTAAAATTTTTATTTTGAGGCGTTTAGCCGACGAGCACCTGTTAGCTCGTATTGCATACCTTATTACTGTCTGCCTACGGGCTGTAACATGATTGACAGATCCTAGGATTGATCATGTATGACCAAACTTTTGCTAGTCCTCACATTTTGTAACGACTAGCTTCATGATCAGCTGAATATGTAATGTTTGGGACGCCTTACTATTGTATATTTGGTGATCTTACATCTTGTAACTTTACTTACTTGCTTGAGACTGAGACATTTAGGCTTGTTATTGACCATAGGAGACTGATGGATTGTAGTTAAACTCTCATATATCTAGACAGCCGTGACCATATAGTGAGGTAGATTCCATTTCATTACACGTAGCTGGCTATGTATGCCCCCGCTCTCCAGTATTCTGGTTCTGTGGCGTTACATGGTTTAAGTGGTGGCTCATGCAGGTCTTGTAAATCAAGATATGTGAGGGTTTACCGAATAGATGTCTCAATCAGCACTCTTCCTTGATCTCTGCTCGTATCTTCTAATCTTTGATATTCTTGACCTGATCACATGCTTGTATCGTTGATCTGTCTTGGTCCTTCCTTATTGTTTCCTATGTCGTCTTCTTCAGCGGCATTATTCTTGGTCCTACCGACCAGCAAGGCGAAGCACCTCCTGTGGACCAGCAGCAACCAGAAGATCAGGCCCAGCACTCAAGAGCAGCCTCCCAGGTCATGCCTCCCGGAGATCCAGAACCCCCGGTACAGCCAGCCCAGCCTGCAAGACAGGATGATGGAGCCTTGTTTGGACTTATCAGGGAGTTGCTTACATCGCATGATCGTCGAGGAGATGCCTTGCATCAGGCAGTGGCAGATGCTCTGGATAGAGGTGGACATCATGGGAACAGTGCAGCGAACAGTTTCAAGCGCCTGAACCCTCTATTCTTCGATGGCAGCGAAGATGCTATCGTTGCTGATACGTGGCTTCAGGACACAGAGGTGATATTGGGGGCAGCAAAGACCCCAGAAGATGAGAAGGTGGCCGTAGTACGCCTGCAGTTATTGGATCTAGCCCACAGCAGGTGGGCGACGCAGGCCGTTGGACTAGTGGCGCCTATTGCCTGGACAGTATTCCGCGAGAGGTTCTGGACCAAGTACTTCGATGTTGTAGCTCGGTACAATCTACAGACCAGGTTCACCAATTTGAAGCAGATGGGCAGGACGGTCGATGGGTATGCGGTCGAGTTTTCCAGGCTTAGTCGGTTTGCTCCCACCTTGGTGGCGACCGAGTTCGATAGAGCCCAGCGATTTCAGCAGGGACTCCACCTAGAGATTTTGTTGGCGGTGGAGCAGTTTGAGCATCAGACTTTTGATGCGGTATTGAGGGCAGCTAGGAGGCATGAGTATATCTTCCAGAGGATTGTGGACAGAACCGGAGGTCGAAAGCGATCTCACGGCCAGATGAATCAGTCATCTGTCCCAGCCCCGGCAGCTAGGGCTTTGACCATTGGAGCTCCGAGAAGGACAGTTTCAGTTACGTCGGTTCAACATTCAACCCCGACGTATCCTCAGCAACAGAAGCAGAAGCAGTCTTCCCCCATGGGCTGCTCTTATTGTGGGAAGCCTGGACATGTTGTTTCAGAATGTCACAAGGCTCGAGGATTGTGTTTGCTTTATGGAGCGTCGGACCACAAGGTAGGGTCCTGCCCATTCAGGACTGACCCATCACCAGCCATGACCAGTTCATCAGTTAGGGGACTAGCCCCAGTACCAGTCCAGCAGCAGTTTCCATCCCCGAGGCCGTTGCCGACGCAGACCCAGGCTTTTCAGTAGCAAAGGCCTCAGCAGTATGTCCAGGCGCAAGTTCAGAATAGGCAGAGAGGATTCCAGCAGAGAGGGCCGGCACCCAGAGGACATGGTCAAGTGTTGGCTTTAACCATGGAAGAAGAAGGAGTGGCGCCAGGTGAGGTAGTGGCAGGTACTATTCTCGTCAACACCTTTCCAGCTTCAGTGTCATTTGACTCTGGTGCATCGTATTCATTTATGTCTGCACGATTCGCGATACGGATAGGACTGGAGCCCAAGTCATTATCAATAAGGCTCAATATACTTACTGGTAACGATCTTGTGGGAGTAGATAGAGTATTTTTCTCGTGTCGGATCGTGGTTAGCGGTAGAGAGTTTCCTGCTAGGCTGATAGAATTCCCGATGGCCGATTATGATGTGGTCTTAGGAATGGATTGGCTGAGGGACCAGTATGCTAGGATAGACTGCCATATTGGCAGAGTTGTTTTTAGCATTCCAGGTGAGCCGGAGTTTTCCTTTTCTCGAGGTGAAGTTGAACCTTCTCCTCCAATATTGCGGATGGCCGTAGCAGCAGCGCAGTTACCCCGGATAGTCGAGAAATTTCCAGATATTTTCTCGGAAGAGCTTCCAGGAATGCCGCCAGAACGAGAGATCGAGTTTACTATCGACTTGATTCCCGGGACAGCACCAGTGTCAGTGAGAGTCTACAGGATGGCGTCGTCAGAATTGGAGATATTGTACAAGATGATTGAAGAACTCAAAACCAAGGGATTCATTCATGCTAGTGGATCGCCTTGGAGAGTCCCGATGCTTCTTGTGAAAAAGAAGGATGGTACGTCCAGATTATGTGTTGACTATCGTACCTTGAACTCAGTAACGATCAAGAACAGATATCCTCTTCCAAGGATAGATGACTTGTTTGATCAACTCAGAGGAGCGGCAGTATTTTTTAAGATTGATTTGCGGTCAGGATACCACCAGATCAGAGTCAGAGAGCAGGACATCCCGAAGACGACTTTCAGATCTAGATATGGCATTGGAGTTCCTTATTATGCCCTTTGGAGCGACCAATGCGTCGGCTGTATTCATGGACCTCATGAATCGTATCTTCATGCCTTATTTGGATCAGTTCATGATCGTGTTCATAGACGATATCCTGGTCTACAGCAAGAGTAAAGCGGAGCATGAGCAGCATCTCAGAGTTGTCCTCCAGATTCTCCGAGAGCACTAGTTATATGCCAAGTTCAGTAAATACGAATTCTGGCTTGATCGTATTTCATACTTGGGTCATATCATCACCAGAGGGGGAGTAGAAGTGGATCTCCAGAAGATCGTGGCTATCGAAACATGGCCAGTTCCTAGCACAGTTGCAGAAGTTTACAGTTTTCTTGGATTGGCCGGCTACTACCGGAGATTTGTTTCGGATTTTGCTCGAATTTCAGCGCCATTGACACAGTTGACCCGCAAGGAGGTGCAGTTTGCTTGGACAGCAGAATGTCAGAATTCTTTTGAGAAGCTGAAGCGAGGCTTGACGACGGTACCCATTCTCATACTTTCAGATGGGACCGAAGGATTTTTAGTGTACTGTGATGCTTCAGACAGGGATTTAGGATGTATTTTGATGCAGCATGGGAAGGTAATAGCTTATGCGTCAATACAACTTCGTGATCATGAGAGGAATTACCCGACCCATGACTTGGAACTGGCAGCAGTAGTATTTGCACTCAAGCTTTGGAGACACTACTTGTATGGAGATAGGATGGAGATTTTCACCGACCACAAGAGCCTGAAGTATGTGTTCACTCAGAAGGATCTTAGCATGCGTCAGAGAAGATGGCTAGAGCTGCTTGTGGATTATGATGTCAACCTGCAGTATCACCCTGGGAAGGCTAACGTTGTTGCAGATGCATTGAGCAGGAGAGCCGAAGTTTATTTTCTGACAGCACAACCAGAGTTGTTAGCAGATCTTCAGAAGATGGGTATAGAAGTTGTCCTTTCTACCAGTGTGGCATTGATGGCCAGCATGCAAGTTCGGTCCA
Organism: Iris pallida; assembly: GCA_029216955.1. Lineage (NCBI taxonomy): Eukaryota > Viridiplantae > Streptophyta > Magnoliopsida > Asparagales > Iridaceae > Iris > Iris pallida. The sequence goes on from JANAVB010027397.1 coordinate 27,407,312, forward strand.
GTATAGTTGAGAGGATCAAGATAGCTCAGTCCTCCGATTCTAAGCTTCAGCGGCTTAGAACAGAATGTGAAGCAGGACGACGACCAGAATTATGCATTCATAAAGACGGTACACTTCGACATGGTAAGCATCTTTGTGTACCCAGTAGAGATATCAGACAGGAGGTCATGGCGGAAGCTCACAGTTCTCAGTATTCGATTTATCCCGGTGGCACGAAGATGTACCGTGATATCCGTCAGCACTTTTGGTGGAATGACATGAAAAGGGAGATAGCTCGATTTGTCTCTCGGTATTTGGTTTGCCAACAAGTCAAGGCTGAACATCAGAGGCCAGCTGGACTTCTTCAGCCCTTGCCGATTCCAGAATGGAAGTGGGAGCATATAACCATGGATTTCGTGACTGGATTACCTCGATCCCCGACCAGTAGAGATTCTATTTGGGTTATAGTTGACAGGCTCACGAAGGTGGCTCACTTTCTTCCATTCAGAGTTGGTCAGTCGATGGCTCAGCTAGCAGAGATGTACCTCAGGCAGATAGTCAGACTTCACGGAGTACCAGTCAGTATCACCTCAGACAGAGATTCGAGATTCACATAGCACTTTTGGCGTAGTATGCAAAAGAGTTTGGGAACTCACCTCTAGTTCAGCTCAGCTTATCACCCGCAGACAGATGGTCAGTCGGAACGTACGATCCAGACTCTTGAGAATATATTGAGATCTTATACACTCGACTTCGGTGGTTCGTAGGAATATCACTGCACCTGGTGGAGTTCTCGTACAACAACAGTTTCCAAGCTAGTATCCAGATGGTACCGTTCGAGGCACTGTATGAAAGGAAGTACAGATCTCCACTAGCATGGGATGATGTTGGAGAGAGGCAGATGCTTGGTCCAGAGATGATCACTCAGACAGTCGAGGTGGTCAGGAGAGTTAGAGATCATCTTCGCGTTGCACAAGATCGTCAGCGCCATTGGGCCGATTCTCATCGGCGTCCCCTTGAATTTTCTATCGACGACCATGTATTCCTGAGGATCTCACCTAACCGTGGCGTCATTCATTTCGACGTACGGAGAAAGCTTAGTCCTAGGCATATAGGGTCGTTCGATATTCTGGAGCGAATAGGAGATGTATTCTATCGTCTCGCTCTTTCCGCCGTCTGGGTGAGGTACATGACGTGTTCCATGTATCCCAACTACGACGGTATATCCCGGACCTGAGTCATATCCTGGATCATTCAGAATTGGTTGTTGGTACCAACCTTTCGTATGAGGAGAGGCCCGTATCCATATTGGACCAAAGAGAGAAGATACTCAAGAATAAGACTATCAAGTTAGTCCGTGTTGCTTGGGGTCCGCACTCCTTGGGTGAGTCAACGTGGGAGCGTGAGGATGATATCCGATCGCGATATCCTGACCTGTTTGACTCATGAGGTATAATATCTTTCTTATGCCTCATGTCTTCGATTCCTTACTTGGATGAATAATTGCTTGATTGCTTGATTAGTATAGCTTGCCTGTGATTAGTATAGCTTGTCCTTGCATCTCTAGCCTCTTGATTAAATTTCGAGGACGGAATTCTTTTAAGGTGGGTAGAGTTGTAATGACCATGGTTCGTGTTACATATTTTGGTATACTTGTACGTATTTTGACTCGTATTGTATGTCTTCTCGTATGATTTATTTGGCATTTTATTGCTTGATTCGGTTCGGCTTGTTTGGCTTGATTCGGTTTGTGAACCAAACCCCTACCTACCACCACCATCATCATTTATTAACCCAACACTCTTTTCTCTCCTCATTCACTCTTCTTCTTCCTCACCATTACTCTCCATCTACCAGAAAGGTTTAAGCAAGTGCATCTTGCTTCATGGAAGAATTCCATTTTTATTGTTCCACTGTCTTCCTCATGTGTTTCTAACCCACTTTAGTACTTAGCATTTTTTATTTTCGTGGTTAATTTCTTGTAAATCTAGCTTTGTTGTATTTTCGGTTTTCATGAGTTTTGATCTATCAAACCTGCATATTTTGTTATTTGATGGTTCCATATTGTAGAAAATTTTTATTTTATCCAAATTTGACCTACGGGAGTTTGGATTTGGGTTCCTATTGTTGTTTGGTGGAGCATGGAGGCCATGGTATTTTCTATGGACATGTTCTCTGTGGAAGCCATTACTTGCACTTTTGGTCGCATGCAACATTGTGTTGCTTAGCCGCAGTTGCATTTTGCTAGCTGTTACTTAGCATATATATTTTTGGTCGCATATGCATTAATTGCATGGCCGCATATGGCCAATTGCATGGCCGCATCTGGGCAATCAATTGCATGGCCGTATAAGGCCAATTGCATGGCCGCATATGCATTAATTGCATGGCCGCATATGGCCAATTGCATGGTCGCATATGGACAATCAATTGCATGGCCGCATAAGGCCAATTGCATGGTCGTATATGGGCAATCAATTGCATGGCCGCATATGCATTGCTTGCTTTGGCCGCATATGCATTGCTTGCGTGGCCAATTGCCTTGGCCGCATGGCCATTAGCAATTGCTTGCTTTGGCCGCATGCATTTGCATTAGCTTTAATTGCTTGCATGCATTTGCATGCAATTGCTTGCTTGCTTTGGCCGCATGTATTTGCATTAGCTTTAATTGTTTGCATGCATTTGCATGCAATATTTGCTTGGCCGTATGCAAATACAATTGCCTTGGCCGTATGGCCATTAGCAATTGCTTACTTTGGTCGCATGCATTTGCATTTGCATTTGCATTAGCTTTAATTGCTTGCATGCATTTGCATGCAATTGCTTGCTTGCTTTGGCCGCATGCATTTGCATTAGCTTTAATTGCTTGCATGCATTTGCATGCAATATTTGCTTGACCGCATGCAAATACAATTGTTTTGGCCGCATGGCCATTTAATTAATTGCTTGCATGCATTTGCTTTATTGTATGGTTTTAATTTGTGGCCGCATGCACATTTATATGGTTGGCCGTATGGCCCTTGTTTGCTGGTTGCTGCATGGCAATTATTTGTGTGGCCGCATATTATATAGTGACAACATTTATGGGATGGTCGTATGGCAATTTCATGCGACAAGTTTTTCATGAGCCGCATGAGTCCTAATTTCTTCTACCGCATGCCTCTGTCTCCTGAGCCGCATGATTCCTCCACAGTCCTTGCCCCTGCTAATATTTAATTACTATATGTATGCTTGTGCCATATTAATTTTAAATATGTTTCCTGACACGATGGTGATCCGTTGTGGTGCACTATTGACAAATGACATGACATGATAGTGGCCCGTCGTGGCGCCCTCATGACAGTGAACATGACATGATATATATCCCGAAGGCTGTTACGACGGCTAGCATGTCATGACAAGATTGAATGGCCTGGATACCGTGGATGATTGTGTTTGTACAATTGAACCGGTAATGTTTGCATCATGTCTAGGACAGGGATCCCTGAGTACCACGGTCAGGGGTACCTACTGTAAATGGCTAAGGCTAATAACTAGAATAATTCAGTAGTCATGAGAGATTTTCCCAGTTACAGGCGATCCCGTTATCCCGGCCACCATTGTTGGACTTGCAGCCTGCCGACGAGTAGGGCACAAGTCTAGATTCACTGATATATGGAAAAGAACGAGGCACTGCTTAAAGAATCTAAGTCGCCTGGATAACCTGGATTAGTTGCAGGACTTGTGGCTGGAGGAACATCTCACTGCATGTTGCTAGTAACTAAGGCTTGTGATAACCCTAGTTAGCTAATGTAGAAAGTCGTAGTCACTGATTGGCCGGAACGATTGTATGGTGTAGTTTTAGTGCTCGATTATTGCAGGCTTGATCGCATGATTGTCACTTTTAACAATAAAGATCAGAGGCTATGTTCTGTTCAGGTGAAGGGTTACAACTCCCGTCCTTATTTGGTTTAAGGATTGTAACCTAGCTCCTGGAGCAGTTCTGAGTCCTCTCTTCGTTTATTGTCTTATTGCACCCACGTCATGCTTGTTATGTTTTATCTTACCAACAAGATTTGGAGACGGAGTTCTATTCAGGTAAAGAGTTACAACTCTGGTCCTTATTTGGTTTAAGGGTTGTGACCTGGCTACTTGAATGGTTCCCTCGTACGCTATTATGACTTGTTATTCTTTTATTATCAAGCTCTTTTGTTACTACTTTTAATATTTATTTCTGATATGCTGGTTTTAGTTCTTAAGTGAAGCCTCCTTTGTGGCACTTGTTCTTTCTGGGGTCTGACCCAGCTGGTTTTGTATGGCCAAATTTCGGAACAACTCCAGAGGATCTACCGACCTTCCAGTCCGATGGTGACCACCAGGCGTAACCAGGGCAACAAGTGGATTTATTTTTGGCTCTCCCACTCTATTGTAAAATTTTTATTTTGAGGCGTTTAGCCGGCGAGCACCTGTTAGCTCGTATTGCATACCTTATTACTGTCTGCCTACGGGTTGTAACATGATTGACAGATCCTAGGGTTGATCATGTATGACCAAACTCTTGCTAGTCCTCACATTTTGTAACGACTAGCTTCATGATCAGCTGAATATGTAATGTTTGAGACGCCTTACTATTGTATATTTGGTGATCTTACATCTTGTAACTTTACTTGCTTGCTTGAGACTGAGACATTTGGGTTTGTTATTGACCATAGAAGACTAATGGATTGTAGTTAAACTCTCATATATCTAGACAGCCGTGACCGTATAGTGAGGTGGATTCCATTTCATTATACGTAGCTGGCTAAGTATGCCCCCGCTCTCCGATATTCTGGTTCTGGGACGTTACATCCACTTTTTTTCCACTTTTTCTCCCACTTTTGGGGGATTGGATTTCTTAGGTTATGAAAGAAAAGTAATCCCTCCACTTTTCCTTCCTTCCTATTTTTCTTTCATACCAAATAAGAGAAAATGAATCTTTTCCATCACTTTTTCCTCCTCTATTTTCCTTCCTCCTACCAAACACACCCTTAGTTATTCTTAATCACTTAAAACTTTATCATACGGTACATAATTAGGATACATCCACGTACAATATTGACTCTAGATAGAGATTTAGTGCGCGCTGTATTGCATGTCTGTTAGGCCCACTGTCTTCAACTTCCACCAAATAAATAGAAGAAATAATTATACGTCTTCGTAGCTCGATCCACTGATCTTTCGTCATCCAGTCGGGATCTTATACCTCTCTTCGGTAACCACAATAGCCACTCGAATTCGGTACAATAATTATTATTATTAACAATAATAATATTGCCCCTTTAATAACGGGGTCCTAGTCACAGGCCTAACAGTAGAGCCAGCTCTTTCAGTCTTATATTAATAGCTTACATTGACTCTCATGGTACCACCCACACCCACCACCTCACCATTACCTACTGTGTGTCCCTAATCTAGCCATAATATCTATATATACTCCTCCAAAACTCCAATGCTCATCGCAAACTAACCCTAGCTAGCTCGTGAAAGTTAAGATCATACCAGCAATCAATGGCGGCCATGAGTACTAAGAAAGGCGGCTCGTGGGCGGATAACTTCGTCTGCGCTCGCTTCTTCCGGTCTTCAACGGCCACGTCCAAATTAGAGAAAGAGAAAGAGGTCAGCGAAGAATGTGGAAAAGAGGATCAAAGGAAGCCCGGAGGATGGAAATGCATTCCTTTCATCATAGGTATTATTATTCTTAATAAGTGGTCAGTAGTTTTTGATTTGACAGCAATTAACAAACAGCTAGAAGGAGCAGCAGAAAATAAGGTATGGAGCATTGAAATTTTATAAAATTGGATCCAGGCCATTAAAGTTTCATAAATTGCAAGAAGAGCATAGAAATGTCCTTTTTAAGGACATTTTTGAACAATTATCCAAAAACAATTATTTTTGGCAATTGTTTCAGAAAATTACGTATTGAAGTTTCTGAACAACTGTCCAAAAACGTCCCTTTTAAGGCATTTTTGAGCAAATTTATTATTAATTACTTTTCCGGGCTGGTTAATTATCCTTAAAAGTGTTTACTAATACACAATTTGTTCAAAAACGTCCTTAAAAGGGACTTTTTTTACAGTTGTTCAAAAAAAATTGGATAACTGTCCAAAATCGTCCTTTTTTAGGGTGCTTCTATGTTTTTCTCATAATTTACAAAAATTTGATGCTCTTTATGTAATTTTACAAAATTTTAATACTTTATATGTAATTTTCTGAAGAAGAAGACTAGCTAGTGTTGTTTACGTTTGGATAATTAATGCATGCATGCACATGCACATGCACATGCAGGGAACGAGACGTTCGAGAAGGTGGCGACGACCGGACTGACGGCGAACTTCACGGTGTACCTGATGACCCACTTCAACATGGAGCAGGTCGCGGCGGCCAACGCGGCCAACATCTTCGGCGGGACGACCAACTTCGCCCCGCTCGTCGGAGCCTTCCTCTCCGACGCCTACTTCGGCAGATTTCGGACGCTTGCTTATTCCTCCCTGGCTACTTTCCTGGTACCGTACCTAATTAAATATGCCTCTACTTTCTAATACTTGCTTATATGGGAGTACCATGTAAAATCTGTATTTATCAATGACCAAATATTAATTAGTTTCGGGTCGACTCTCAACTAAGTTGTGTAGTGTCAGTGTCGGTTAAATGATTAACCAGTTCGAGAGAATTATTCTGCCGTCCACACATTTTGGCCTTGATTGGTTCGCGGAAAGGAAAGTAAAGAAAATCAATTTAATGTTTTTTTTTTTGAAAAATTTAACTTTTTTTATTCTTTCGGATGTCTGGAGAGGATAAGATTAGAAGAAAAATTGAATTTCCTATGGTAGAAAAGTGAATTCTTGGTTGGATTAGGGAACCACTTTTTTCATTATTTTTTTTCTCTATGGTAATCATATTTTTTTTTTTTACTCGTACCTTTTTTTTTTGACATCCAAACCTAGAAAAAGAACTACTTTACTTTTCCAACTCCGTAATTCCACCAACCAAGCGAGAACTTTGTATATGAGATTAAGACTATTTTTGACCTAATCAATATTTACATGTCTCTCTTAAATACTGCATTCTTAAGCGCACACATACTTTGGTTTGTTGCATTTAGAAATAGTTATGAAGTCACTTAGGCCACATTAGGCCATTTCCGATCGTGGGTGTTTTTTTATATCCACTACTATGGTAGGTTTTTATCTCCACTACTATGGTAGAAATTTATTTTAAAAATAAACTTCTTCCAACTATAGTTTATATCTCAATTTCTATCATATCTAACGGCAAGGGCGGAGGTAGAAAAAAATATTAGAGGGGGCTAAAAAAATTCATGTGATAGCTTACTTGCTTCCCAAAAAAAAAAACACTACAAAATTGGCTTCAAAAGATAAAAACTGAAACAACAACTCAAGGAATAGAACTCGGGACCACCTGTATAACAACTAATGACTCAACCAACTGAGCTATGGCTTACATATGACTTTTATTGGTACCTCCCAGTATTTAAGTTTCAAGTCCGGGCTACAGCCCGGGAGAGCCCGCCTTATGCTCTGCCCCTGTCTAACGGTAATGTAGGATGGAAAATTTTATGAGAATTTCTACATGTAGAAACTCTCACAAAAATTTTCGGTCATCTCTCACACTAATTAATATTGGGCTCCATATTATTAGATTGATCTGTTTATTTATTGCCACGTACGATAGAAATGAAGAACCATTGGAAAAAAAATTTTGTGTATACAATTTTTATATATAAATTCTACCAACTAAGATAAAAATTTACTTAAACTACAATGATAAGTAACGATAGAAACTCAATTTTATAAATTTTCATTGGATATGGTCTTACTCTCCACTTACTCGGAAATAGTTATTGTTTAACATGTAGTAGGTTATTACATGTAGTTATGTATTGGTCGTGATATTAATCTATTAAAACTACAGCATGCATATTTGAAGCATGATTTTGTTAATTACTATTCAAAATATTTTCTTAGTAATTAGGTGATCAACCTATTCTATGTGAAAGGCATTAAAATATTATATAGGTCATCTTTCTCATACAATTTTCTCAATCTTTCAAAAGTGGGGAGTTTTTTAACTAATATATGAATGTGACATTGTACTATTCCACATGCTTTATATTTTATATAAATATTCTTATCCAAGTTTTCAGCATGCCATGTGTGTATAGGAAATGATTGAAAATTATTGTAGTACAAGTCCTTATTCTTTTTGTTTACCAAGTAAGTATCAAATGGTGAGTCACTGCTGACAGCCTGACATAAGAATCTCAACTTGATCATCGGGTTGGGTGAGGAATCCGTTAGGATCACTTGGAGTTGAAACTTATGTCGGACAAGATAAACCTAAATTATCTATTTCAAAAAGAAGAAAAAAGTATTTCAACATATATATATATATATATATATATATATATATATATATATATATATATATATATATGGTCCTTCTACAATACATGGGATGGGATGTATCAATACATTCCAAACAATTGCATTAAAAATGTATTGAAAATTGTGAAAGGTGTTTACTTTGACTTTGCATGTTACTTTGACTTCGGCTTTAATCTGAACCATTGGATCAACATCCAATTATTCAGTTTTGGGATGTATCTATACAAATTTTTACATGAGATGTATTGATGATTTTCCATATATATATATATATATATATATATATATATATATATATATATATATATATATATATATATATATATGAATTTCCAAAAATTCAGATCTAATTCAAGAGGAAAAGAAGAAATACCATGTTGCAAAGTTTATATTAGGATTTTTTTTTTTTTATTACAACTCATACACACTGACACACACCTAAACGTCTTTATGGCTGGAGGACTCGAACCATGCCGTTCCGTCTGATGTTCGCACTGTTTTTCACATGAACTGCAAGCGCTGAACTTTATGCTAGGTTATTACTTAGAGTACTTATAGTTTTGTGTACAATGCACTTCATGGAGTCTTCGCTAAACTTCATTAGCCTTGTTCTCTCTTTCTTGAGAAATTATTTTGTGTGTCTGCCACACAGGACTATTTGATGCATCAAACACTAACTACCATCCATCCCTAACCATTTCTAACTTGTATGTGCATTCTAGGTAACTTTTGCTACACATTTTCTCTGCGTTGACATGTTCATTCATGTATTTTGAAGCCGATTCAAGTAATTACTATACGAGGAGTCAATTCAAGTTACTCTCTAACAAGCTTAAAATGTCCATATATACTTATATTGCTAATTTCAATATGTATTGTTTGGTGCATTTCCAAAAGGGTAATGCTATGCTTACAATCATTATTGGTTGTAAGCTCTACAACCGCCTACGTGACATTCATTAATTGGAGAGGAGAGGGAAAGAGTTGGACCCGTTGGAACCCATATTAGCATGAGGGGGAGAGGGAGAGGGAGAGGGAGAGGGAGATTGGAGAGGAGAGGGAAAGGGTGGGACCCGTTGGAACCCATATTAGCATGAGAGGGAGAGGGAGAGGGAGAGGGAGAGGGAGGTTGTATGAAGGTTGTAGGTATTTGAATGTAAATTTAGCATTTTTCTTTTTCCAAAATCTCTAATTAGTCAATTCAATCATTTAGGTTCGGTAATAATGATTGTACATGAAGTAGGTCAGCATAAGCATTGGTCACGTTAGTATATTAAAGTGCAGCATGCATATTTCAAACATGATTTGTTTTCTATACAAAAAATATTTATTAGTTAGGTGATGAACATATTCCATGCATGTGCAAAAGCAAAATAATACCATGCATGTTGGTGATCTTCCACATTACACATACACTCTTTTCTGAATCATCCAAAGACTAAAGAGATGATGATGGTACTCAATATGCTATATAAAAAGTACTTGCATAAAGTTTTCAACATGCATGTTGTGTAGTGGCTGATAGTATACAAGTCCTTAGACTTCTTGTCTACCAACTATTTCAACATTTTGTTGAATTTAGTCTCATGGTAGTTGGTGAAGATATGATAAAATTGGAATGCACGAAATGTCACAGTGTGGGTCATTGAAAAAAGATGTACAGTTTAAGAGAAGGGCTATAAAGTCATTGAAAGAGATGTACAGTTTAAGAGAAGGGTTATTTATACTAATTATTTCTGAGTTTTTGATTTATAATACGGAGATACCTCCTAACTCCGGTGGGTCAAATATCATTTTCGAATAAAAAAATAGTCTGTATAATTAGTTTAAAAGTAGAAATATTTGTATTATAAATCTAAAACTTAGAAATATTAAGGGTAAATAACAGAAACTTAAATTATTTCTAATATCTCGTGCCATCCGCCTATCACGAAGGAGGTGATAGGTGGATGACCCGAGATATTGGAAACAATCTAAAATCTTGTATGACCCAACAGCACGAGAAATTGGTAGCAGCCGATCTAGATTTACTAAATTATTTGTTTGAATAACTAGGGGATGATACTCATGACGATGACCACCGTCCTTCCCCAACTCCGGCCACCGAGCTGTAGCACTGCAGACCAGATGGCCGGACGGTGCATGGGACCCTCCAAGCCCCAACTGGGGGTCCTCATCCTCTCCCTCGCCTTCCTGACGATAGGAGCCGCCGGGGTCCGCCCCTGCAGCTTGCCCTTCGGCGTCGACCAGTTCGACCTCAGCACCGAACGGGGCCGACGCGGCATCAACAGCTTCTTCAACTGGTACTACTGCACCTCCTCCGGGGGGGTCCTGATAGCCCTGGTCGTGCTGGTCTACGTCCAGAGCAACGTCAGCTGGGCCGTCGGGTTCGCCATACCAACCGCGCTCATGCTCCTCGCAATAGTCTTCTTCTTCTCCGGGACGAGGCTCTACGTCCACGTGCCCCCCGAGGGGAGCGTGTTCTCCGGCATTGCCCAGGTGCTCGCCGCTGCTGCTCGGAAACGGTCGCTTCCGCTGCCGGAACCAGAGGATGTTCTGCTGCAGGAACAGGCGCTTTACAACCGGCCAATCAAGAGTGGTCGGATTACACAACTTCCTCTCACTCTACAGTTCAGGTAACGGAAACGTAGCTTTTTAGTTAGTGAGGAAATTATAAACGCACTGCAAAAATTATTCGTAGTTGTCCAAATATTTATAAATTTGTCACTCAAAAACTTTTACTTAAGGCACTATCCACTTCGGATACTAGAACTGTCAAAATTCTTAACCGTCTCACCAATATAATTGTCTGTCAAAATTTTTGATATATCCCACTACATAATAGATATATAACTGTAAAGAAAAAAAAAAATTACAGTCCTGAATCAGAATTTATGTTGGTTGTCAAAAATTATATTGATAAAGCTGTTATAAATTTTGACAGTCTACTATATTAGTAGAACTGTCAAAAGTTTTGACAGTCTCATATCCGTAATGGACAGTCTTTTACTTTAAAAAAATTTGTATGACAAACTTATAAATATCTAAACAGTTATAAGTAACGTTTCCAAATGCAATTATGTTATTTGGCTTCCAAAATATTTGGGTGATACCATCTCCCATTATGTGGCATCTGACATGGCAAATTTTAAACCCAAAAAATTAATTACCCAAAAAATTTTAATGTTAATATTAATGTTAATGCTAATGTTAATATTAATTTTAATGTTAATATTAATTTTAATGTTAATTTTAATGTTAAGGTTAATCTTAATGTTAATTATCATGTTAATTTAATGTTAAATTAATATTAATTTTAATGTTAAATTCTGTCATGTCAACTGTCATGTCAGCAACCATATCACATACCACATAATGGGAGATGCCATCATCCAAATATTTTGGGAGCCAAATAGTATTTTTATAAATTGACTGTTTTTTAAGAATAGCATAATAAATTGAGGACGTACGTGTCCGTCAGCTTCTTGAACAAAGCTGCAATTACATGCGATGGGGAACTTAAGGAGGACGGCTCCGTCGCACACCCATGGAGGCTCTGCACAGTCCAGCAGGTCGAAGAGCTCAAGTGTCTCCTCCGCATCGTGCCCATCTGGGCCTCCGGTATCATCTGCTTCGTCGCCACTGCTCAGCAGTGGACCTTCTCCGTGCTCCAGTCCTTGCGGATGGACCGCCGCATCGGCTCCCACTTGGAAGTTCCAGCCGGCACCATCGGCGCAATCACGCTGCTCGCCCTCACCCTCTTCATGCCCATCTACGACAAAATCATAACCCCGTTGGCCAGAAGGGTCACCGGGGTCGAGAGCGGGATCACCCTCCTCCAGAGACAAGGCGTCGGGATGGTCATCGCGGCCAGCTCGATGGTAGTAGCCGGAGCGGTCGAAAAGAAGCGGCGCGACTCGTGCTGGGCGGAAGGATCTGGTGCGGACGGGGTATCGCCGCTGTCAGCAATGTGGCTCGCGCCGCAGCTGATACTGATGGGGATCGGGGAGGCTTTCAACGCGGTCGGGCAGATCGAGTTCTACAACAGGCAGTTTCCGGAACAGATGCAGACCCTGGCGAACTCGCTCTTCTACTGCAGTGTGGCCGGGGGCTAGCTACCTAAGCAGCTTTCTGGTGACCATCGTCCAGAACAACACGTCTTGGTTGAACAACAACATAAATTTGGGCCGGCTCGACTATTTTTACTACATCATAGCCGCGATGGGGATGGTAAACTTCCTCTATTTCCTGGTCTGTGCTCACTTCTATCGATACAAGGGTGCACCGCAAGTGAAACTAGCTAGTGAGGAAATGAAGCGTATCAGCCCATGAGAAGTGACACGTGTCTGTGTGTTTAGGTATGTGATTGCAGAGTATTATGTATGTAACTAGTAGAATCAAATATGTGAAACTAGAAAGTGAGAAGAAAAAACAATAAAAGATCCACACATCCGAAACCGAGTTTGGCAATTGCATGCTAGTCATTGGATGTGTGGATAGATGCAACTTCCAAGTAAAATACTTGTAATTTACAATTTTACTTTAATCGTACAAGGAAGATTAATTTCAAATAGAATACCAAAGATCTCGATGCCATCCTCTAATACATTTTCATCTTCTAGTGTTGAAATCCATCCGACTTTGACACTAGTTTGATTCTGAAAGCTAGACGACGAAGACAAGAAAAGGAAAATCAACATCCTTTTGCTTACAACATTTAGTCAAGTGCTATTACAAGAAACGAAAGTTCACCAACCAACCAAGACGGGATGTCCTACCGTGAGGACAATGACAAAACTATCCTCGATCCCCATCATACCAAGAATATGTTTCGATTTCCCACTGCTTTAACTACATAAGGCTTTTTACTCTGATGGTCAAGTATTGCCAGAAATACTACTGGAACTTAAAAACAAAAAATATATATGGCACAACAGCCCCTTGACATACTGGAGTGATCATTTAAATGACAGAAAATGGAGATTCAATTGCTCAACGATGATGGATGGCACTTGGCCACCTCCAAAATCAAGCATATTATTATGTATAAGCTATGTATCAAAATTCAGGACACATGCAAGAATAGCACAATCACAAGTCCAGGAACAAGAACGAGGGGAGAGGGGGAGCAGGGGAGGGGGGGGGGGGGGGTGCGGACAACGTAGTGGACTTTTTTACATTTAGCCATACAATGAATGTAAAGAATGTGAATCAACTAATCTCAGTCTCTGTCTGCAATTAGTCTACAAATCTGTACCACCTGTATTTGTTAATGTTTTGCATTCAGGATACGATGAGGAGGTTGTTTTGATGGCCATTGTTGTGCACAACGGGCGCAGCGGGTCGATTCTCCATTCACCATCAACAATGACTTAATCTGCACCATTGTAAATAAAAATAAATAAAAGAAAGTATGCATAATAAGAAAAATACGCCAAGATATAGATGATTCACTTCCCACCTCATAGCGGCCCGGATACAATTTCAGCAGCAAGGAAAATATGCCAATTTTTGATCTTTCCATCCTTCTCTGTAGGAAGAATAATAATGTATCATGTTAGTAAAGGAGAGACAACCAATTCTGCTGTTAATTAAAGCAAGAAAAGTAATCTGAAATCTCTCAAATTAACCAGAAGAGCAGTATAATTTGTGTTCCACCAGGAGAAATAAATCTTGACAGATGTTTGGCAACAAGAAACCCACCTTTATACCGTGAATCCTTATCATAATTTTATATTATCAAGGTACTAATCATTCTTTTTGTTTGCAGCATGAAACTCATGCTACCTACCTTTGATAATTATCAGCCCAAACCAATGCTAAACCACCGAAACCTCTGAGACTACCGAAACTGGTATCATAGGATGGGTCCGAAACAGATACCTGAATCAAGTTTTAGAACCATGCAACATACCGGTTCTCTTTTTTTGCTCTTTGTTAACTAGGTTTCACTATTTTCAGTAAGTCGAGAAGCCCATATATTATAATTTTAAGGCGGGTTCCAACGTATTTCATTCTCTCTCAAGGTTTCAATGAATTGGAAGTTCCAATCACGTTTTGCAATCATTAAAACTTAAATAATTAACCTTTATCTTCTGTATTGACACGAGTTTCACCAAGTTTCATGTTATCAAACAGGTCTCAAAACCTCCATATGTTTTCCTGCAATGCCCTCCCCTGATTCCCTTACCATGTTGTCAAACATTCCCTCATGTGAGCCTGAATTTAGTAATTGACAGCAGAGGCATAATGAATACCGCAAGGATACATAGTCAGCTCAAAGTTCAGCCAAACTAATTGCCAGAATTGTCAAACTCATTCCAAAAATAGTTGAATGTTTCAGGAATCTGAAACCACTTTCCTGAGTTCCTCAGAAATAGAACAATGTTTTAAATCCACTGGTGATAGGAATTGCACTCTCTAAACCCTCAATTTCCTTTATGAACAGAATCTGTATATTTAAAACTTACCATGAAAAACATCAAGCATCAAATAACGCAATTCTATAACGAACATAATAGCGCATTCATGATATGCATAATTTATGTGTAACAGATGCGACATATTTCCATTTAGAAAGGTCAAAAGATTTTGGTCATAGCCTTCAAAGAAATATCGATAATGGGTCCTTTTATACTGATATTCATTGAAGAAACAACCAAAACCAAAAGAGAAGCTAGCCTTTGAAAAAATTTAACCAAAAGCCATATTAACAGATAAAATAGTCGGTGTATCTGATAAGGTAGTACCGTAGTACCATACCAGATAGGCGGAACATTGAGTCAAGTCTTTTCGGTTATTAGATCAAGTCTTAAGTCAACTTCTAAGTGATGCAGTGTCAAGTTTCCTTCACCATCAACACATGTCTAAAGACTTTTATCAAATAGAATATTGTATAATGCTTTATCTGGGAGGTAGGCAACAAACGGGGTCAGGCTTGATTAGCCAATATATTTCCTCAACATGGATCAGTTGGATTAACTAGTCTTGGTTCAGTTGATCCATTCAGTTTTAGTTCTTGTACTAGTTCTTCATTTCAAATGGACTCCTTGCTTACTCTATTTTGTGCTGATTGAAATTAATTTACTTAACAGGGATTAATTAATAACAGTATTTATTATTAGGTTAGGAAAGTTGTGGTTCAGTTGGCCTATTCAGGCTTTAGTTCACGTTATAGTTGCTGAAGTCAAATGGAGTATTTCTCTAGTCTATTATGTCTGTGATGATTGAATCAGTTTATTTAACAAATACCATACGGAGAGGAAAGGAGTCAATTGAAGCCCAACAAAGCTATGGCATGTTTCAAGTATATCATGAAGGAACAATAGGTGTCCTACTTTCTGTCAGAAAATGAAGAAAGAGGTTCCAGGCAATGAGGGCACCGCATCCAACTTGTTAAGTTCTATCCATGGACAAGAAAAATAAACTCTACTATGCATTATCTTTTAGTCAGCTAGATGGAAGACCCAGTGGAAGGGATGTTCAGTTTTCTCCCTATGAAGGCTGGATTTTTGGACTAGTCCATTCATCTACTCTTTATATACCCTAACCAAAAATACCTTATCTCTGCTTTTCCTAACAGAAATTAAGAAACATGTATGTATGATATGTCCTGATTATTCTAGAATGAGTTTTCAACCAAACCAACAAGATGTTACCTAAACTATGCTCCGGACAGGCTAGGCAACCAAACTTAATGTTTTATATGATCTAGAACACACACACTGCGATGAAGATTAGTCCGAGTGGTGGTTGGACTGTTGGAGGACAAGGATCATCATACGCAAATATAAAGGATCAGCAGATAAAGGAACCAGGGAGAACCAATATGTAATAAAACAGGGCAGGGCATAGCCCTCTCTCGCTCGGCCCTAGGACAGCGAGAGCCGTGGTAATAAGACAGGGCAGCACATAGTCCAAGGACTCCCTCTCTTTTCCATCCCATCATCCATACATTCATCCCATAAGGTACCACTTAGGATATTTCCTACGGTGGAGTCCACATGTGAAAATCCCAGCCGCCCATCATATCCTCCAATAGCTATGATTGTGCCCATATATTTAGTTTGGGATATGGTGTAATGCACAGCCCATCATATCCCTCCAATAGCTATGATACTTCCATATATTTAGTTGGGGATTTCGTGTAGTGCACACATGCATTCATATCCAGTTGGGTTTTGACACGTGGACAGCCCCCCCCCCCCCCCCCCCCCCCCCCGTTTAACTTCCTAAGGTGGCCCCTTAGGAACCTTATATATATATATATATATAAAGGATCGGCATGTTACCCTTAGGAACCTTCAAGGTTGTAAAAATCGCTAGTCGGCCGCTAGTCGGTTCGTGGGGACTACGGATTAATCGGACTACTCGGGGACTAGTCGGTTTTAGAATTATATATATATATATATATATATATATATATATATATATATAATATGTTATAAAAATATTTTAAAAAATAATATGTTAATTGTTGAACTTTTAATTATCGCAGACTACAGTGCATTTACTTATTCATTATTTTGCATAAATTTCTATTTCGATAAATATTTAAATAATATGTTAACAACTTACTATTTTGCATGGAGAGTTACAGCCGCAGTAGCAAGCATAAGCAAAAAAAAAGTAACAAGCAAAAATTAAAAAAAGAGCCACAACAACAGTAGCAAAGGGATAACAAAGCAAAAGTAAAAATAAAAAAAGAGTAGATTAGTCACTTTTTTCAAAAATAGAAAAAGGAAGCAAAAAAGTAAAGAGTCGATGACGGCTGCCTTGACGAAGTCGACGGCAGCCCAGACTAGTACCAATTTAGCTAATTTTTGGATGGACCAGCCCCTAATCGAGTCGACGGTGGCCGACAAGTGACTAGTCGGGGACTAGCCCCTAGTCGAGTCGGCGACGGCCGACTAGCGACTAGTCGGGGACTAGTCGGCCACCTAGAGGGATTTTTACAACACTGGGAACCTTTTATATATATATATATATATATATATATATATATATATATATATATAAAGGATCAGCATGTTAAGGAACCAACCAAACACAAGCCTAGACAGGGAATATTCAGACACAGGAGATCGATTTCCACTGGGGGACGTTCGACACAATTACCAATTCCAATATATATATATATATATATATATATATATATATATATATATATTTATTTTTTGGACCAGGTAAATTGTTTCTGGAATCGCTCTCATCGGGATTCGAACTCCTGACCACTCGGGCCGCATGCATCTCTCTCAACCACTAGGCTAGAGGTCATCTGCAATTCCTATATATATATATATATATATATATATATATATATATATATACACACACAAGCCTAGATAGGGAATAGTCAGACAAAAGGAGGAATAAGATGTAATATATCTGTTGTGTGCGCCTTAAGAACATAGATATTGGTCTATATGGCTTCATTTAGTGAGACCAATAACTCAATTTTGGTCAATACTTCAATGAAACATAACATAATGCAAAATACTAATTGGATCAAAAAACAATTGTGTGAGGTATGTTTTACCAAGATTTAGACCCCAGCAGAGCTCGAGATTTACATAAGAATATTTCCCAACATGCAACTGATCAGGTCCATCCAACTTAACTGGATCATATATGATATGATCAAATATGGAAATCATTCAAGAGCATTTTGACATCATATCGTGCTTGGTAATTCAACCTGTCAATTTGGTGGGCACTTGATGTGGGTCATACGTCCAAGTCCAGGTCCGAGTCAATTTCCAAGTTCGGGTCCTAGTCAAGTTAAGTTTGGAATTTTTACTGCCTTTATTTATGTACTAAATCAGAATTTTTGTTATTTAATTTTATTATGATTGGGTTTACTTTGTGGACCTAATCTTGAGTCCTACTTAGGCTAGGATTTTATTTTCTAGTCTTAGTTAGATTAGGATTTTTTTTCCCCTACCAATACACATGTAAAGCAGGTTATATTTTATAGAGATTGATTTATGGAGAAATAAAAATGAGTTGAGAGAGCAGACCCAAAATCCTCATAATTTTGTGATCATTTAATGTTGGTTCGAAAGTTCACAGTTCAACGGCGTTTAACCGCACTGAACGTGACCATCATCGCAGAGACCTCCGTAGAGATTGTTCTCGTCGGCTGCCCGGCTGTTTGCTAAAATTGTGATCACACAAGATGATCATCATCATCGTTGCAATTTAGTTTCGTCTAGTTTGGTAACATCATTCTCTACAATTAACTTGTTATCAGTTTTGCAAAAAAAAAAAAAAAAAAAAAAAAAAAAAAATAATTGTGATAAAATTATATGATAATTGTTCACAAAACCTAAAGCTACTGCAAATCCATAAAATTCCTAATTTTCATAACCCACATAGACGGGTCATACTTCCTTCGGGTCCGTCCTGCTTCACAACTATTAGGGTTTAACACAAATCCCTTGTCAATGAGTATGGACAAAAGAAAGGCAAACCATAAACTGTCCACATTGCCCGATAACAATCATGACTTATGATCAGGAAGATTAAGCTCATGCACTATAAAATCACTAAACAAATTACCTAGGTGAAGAGACGGCTTAGATGAAGAGGAAAAGATAATATGATTAGTTCTTGAGTTTTGGGTCAAAGGCGGATACAAGTCAAACGGGCAAATAATATGCATTCCAAATTTGCTAAATACTAGTTAATAAAGTATCTAGCATAAGTACTGCTCAAATATGGAAATGTGTCATTATGCTAATAACATACTTATACACAACAAAGGCCTACATACCACATTCATGTGTGAGTTTCCTTAATATTCCTCAACAACACGTACAAACTTGCTACAATTACTTACACTTGATTGGCAGAGATTTATTTACTATCTAACAGCATCACTACAAACTAGGATAATATGCAGCAGCAATTTTCATGATTGGGTAACATAAACCTACAATTTTGAAACCAGACAATTTCAAACCCTTCTATCAAAGCTAATGAACTAAATTTTTAATGACAAGAATTAAGTGATCTATCATTAAAGCCACTAAAAGAACCAACCTGGCCAGTCCATCCATCAAAAGAACCAGCTAACAGAACTTCTGAAGCAGAATTAGGCCACACTATATAGACAGAACGAAGCAAGTGTAGAGCTTTTTTGGCAGCACGAAACCTCTTCCTGTTCTCTCCCATTATCTTTTGTGCCTCTCTGATAGAAAAGAATGGTGGGAAATTGAGAAATGTGGCCATTAAAGACATTAGGTTCACAATTGTTACATGTCTACAACAAATACGTACATGATCTCAAGTGCCATCTTTCCTTCTAGCACTGCCAATTTTGCTCGAGTATAGCGCAGTAAATCACGGGCTCTCATTATTTCAGTCTCTTTGAATTCCCAAGCATCAGAAAGCCCCTGCAGCTCCTCCAGTGAGCTATCTTGACCCTAAAGAACCGCATATTGAATATTAAATATTTACTTTCATACTTGAAACTATTAAACTCATTTGGACAAAAAAAAGTAGAAGAATGTTCGTAAAGAATACAGCAATAGAGAATTCAAATACATGGTCAACCGATTAGTGTATAGGCAGATGCATGTTCCAGTTGAGGCACGTCATTGCTCACAGAACGATGAAAGAGAAGGTTATTTTCAAGTTTTCAGATCCACTTATATGTACAAAGCATGAAGTACACTTACTCATCACAGGGGTGATTTAGTAAAACATGAAATGAAACTTTACCACCTAATGCATGCAAGAACGCATGCACACACGACTGAGTAGGAATGTCTTGGATTTGATACACTATAACTTTATCCTTTATAATCAAGTAATGCTAGATTGACTAATTGAGAAACGATGTGTCCCGGTTAGTCAGAAGTTCCTAAAATGCCATAGCAGGATCCATGTTATCTTATGTGTGTAGAAGAATGATTACATGAGATGGTATAATGGAATATTATCGTGAAATGGCCCAATCAGCAATCCAAAGTAGTGATGAATCATCACCAGTCCACTATTACTCTACAAGTCATCAAACAAATGTAGGTAAATAAAAGTGGTTTGGATATCAGGACCCTATGCATCAAATGAACTAAAGGAACAATTTTTACGACTCGGTATCCATTCATTTCAGAGTACTTTATAAGTACACAGAACACTTTACTTCCATTCAGGGTTTTATCTACATAGGTTTGAGGATATGTAGGTCAGGATGAGAGATTTGATGACCAACTTGGGGGCCAATTGTGTCACCTCATGATAAGAATTGCATGTCACCATTTTTCTCTCTATCTATTGCATCTCTTGTAAGTGTGCATGTGTAAGGCTATGCACAAATTAGCCGGCATATAAAATAACTTGTAACACCCCTAGACCAAACATAAAAAGTAGGAGCAATGCCTCTTTACTGTCGTAGGAGCCATTCAGGAGGAAATATCTATAGCATATATGAAACTATCCACTATTAACCCTTGATTACCAAAGAATTAACTCATCTACCACAAATATCAATATCCCTCGTAAATATAGATCCCAGCAACTCAAAGTAGTCTCTTCCTGAACGCTAATGAGGAAATCTATAAAACAACAAAGCCGTTATCCCAAATTTGGGGGCCGGCTATGGAGGAAATCTGCAAAAGATGAAAATACACTGTAACCCCGCAACTATTATACTCAAAATAAAAACATATGTACATAATATCGCATACCTTATGACGAATACCACCATTATCTCCAGACCTTAGTAGGTCAAGTGTTGAAGAAAGCTCTGACTCCAAATGCTTGAGTCGCACCTGTAACTGGTTTTGGCCATTTTCTTTAGCATCATAGCTACCATATAGCCTTCTATCACCACCTTTGCTTACATTTTGAGCTTCTTTGCTCTTCTCCTTCAGAGAATCATCACTTGTAAAATCGATGTTTGGCTTAATTTTCTCTTCATCTGGAACAATTTCAGTAGCTGCAGAGAGACAAACATGTAACCAAGATATGAGAACCGCTACATTGAAAGAAAAATATATACAATATAACCCAAAGAAGAGTATCACTACCTTCAAACTCAAGTGACAGGATTGCATGCCCTCTCAAGCAAGGTTCGCAGTATCGGTATCGGTATCGGAATCGGTATCGGACCCTTCCTATGAATATCAGGATCGGCGGTTTCGGATCGGAGTATCGGAATTTTTGGTATCGGGAAGCAAATAATTATTAATAAATTATTAACATTTTAGGAAAAAATATATTTTATACGTTTATGCATATTTTTAAGATTTCACGTGTTATTTCTTAGTAGTTTTGAAATTCAATGAAATAGTAGTCACCCTTGTCAATAGGTTTACTTCTAACTTTTACATGCTTCTACAACCTTCCTATGCTTTTACACCCTTGCTCATTGGTCTTTTTCGTTCAATTTTCTTTGTTGATTGACTGGAAAAGAGACCTCCAATGTTGGTATAGGCCAGTATCGTGTATCAGTCGGTATCGGATCGGTACATGCCAAACCGTATCAGTATTTGCTATGCTTTTACACCCTTGCTCATTGGCCTTTTTCGTTCAATTTTCTTTGTTGATTGACTGTAAAAGAGATCTCCAATGTCGGTATCGGTCAGTATAGGGCAGTGTCGTGTATCGGTCGGTATCAGATTGGTACATGTCAAACCGTATCAATATTTGGCCGTATCGGATCGGTATCAGCCGATACTGCAAACTATGCTCTCAAGACTCCATGTTCTCCACATGGGTGGTGCTGAATTCTTGACATTGACATACTCAGCAGTACCCTTCCAAGAACACACTTGCCTAGACTGACATGATGAGCCAAAATCAGAAGACGTAGATAACTTTTTTCAATGCCTCCAACTGTCTTTTCACAGGCAATCAGAAAATGCTAGTTACATAGCAGCTTTTCAGTTCAAGGGAGGCAAGGTTGACTAAATGACTACAAAAGAGGTAAGATCACTGTACTAATAAGGCAAATACACAACTGGAACTTGGACGCTTGCAATAACAATTCCTTACAAAGCTTGGACTACTGTACTAATTACTTCAAACATGAGACAGCTTAATGAAAACCAAAAACTGGTATTGTCCGGCCACATGCAATCAGAGATTAAGCAAGCATAAAAGAATTTTTATATAATGTGTAGTTAACAAGGACACATAACACTACTAGGCCAACAAGCTAAGTTAAGTGAACTACAAATTGAAAAAAAATAGCAGTTAAGGGCAACTAACACTACTAGGCCAACAAGCTAAGTTAAGTGAACTACAAATCGGAAAGAATAGCAGTTAAGGGCAAGGCTATAAGGGCAAAAATAAGGTAGTTTTAAGTTACATCATGATGATCCAGGACATACCATTAAGGATCAAACCTACGAATACACTGTTCACATTTTGTCACAGCTTACATGGGAATCTCATTCTTGTTCACTCCTTTGCCTAATGTGTCATAGAAATGAATGCAATTCCCTATAGCAAATTGTATTATCTTCTCTCTTCTTCTAGACTCTTTAGGGGAACTTGGAGGGTGCGGGTGCTCCTTGGTTGCGTAAGTTTAAAAACCAAAAACATGTTACCAACCGTCTATCAAGGTTCTAGGGCATTATCCTCTCTTGATCATAGAAATTTTATACATAAATGGCAACCCCTTTTGATCTACAACAACACCCAGCATTGTACATAAACCAGCAATCCCTTTTAATCTACAACAACATCTAGCATTATACATAAACTGGTAATCCCTTTTAATCCACATCTCCAATCATGGTCCAATGACATGAGTTTTGGTATCAGGTTATGCACTATAAAACTTTTAAAAGACGACAGATGTAGGAAGAATCAATACTCAAAAAATGGTGTCTTATCGTATCTGTTTTGCATATACCCAAATCATTGACGTGCAGTGTCTATTCCTGCCGGTGCAACCAACAAACTCATAACTACTTGACTAAGAGTCATGTAAATTATAGCCACGTCTAAAAAGCTATACGGTAAGTAATGAAGCACAGACATTGCAAATCCGTTAAACACATATGGGCTCGACAAACACTCCAAAATACACTAGAACATGAAAAAACATGTATTATGTGCATGACTCCGTGCCGCCATGTCCGTATTTTGTTACTGATTACTAAGTCCATAACCAATTCCTCAAATAATCAAACATGGGGTAACTGTTTGACTAAAATTGATATGAACCTTGGGAGAACTCATCATAAAAGTTAGTTGTTAAGAGAAGAGAGCCCAAGATTATACCAACGCACATCGGCTTGCCCCGATGTGGGATTATAGGATCCTAATCAAGAACATAATTGACAAAAGGGCAATCAAGAAACAATCTCATGTATCCCCTCAACCAATCTTGATCTTTTTCAACGACACTTCTTCATGAAAACTAGGAAGCATAGGCACTGTGTACAGTGTACCAAGTTCATGTTCGTGATGCGTCATGTCAGACATGTATTTGGCATGACAAACCCTCCAAAATACACTAGAACATACCAAAACATGTATTGTGTCCGTGCCGCCATGTCCGTGTTGTGCCATGCCGTATAACTGTTCATGGCAACATGAAATTGGTTATCAAGTAAATAACCAATTCTTGAATAACCAAAACTTAAGGGTATGGTTTCACTGAAATCAACAATCAAGAACATAACTCATGAATGGGCAATGAAGAACCAGTATCACCTGCAACCCCTCGAGCAATCTTGAACTCCTCCGACGACACTTCTCCACTAACCTCCTTCTCCCAGCTCTTGTCGCCCACTCCAAAAGACAAACTCCTCTCCTTCTCCAGCCTGCTCAGTATCCCCTCGATCCCCGCTTCCTCTCCCCCATCCTTCTCCCTTCAAAATATACAAATCAAAAAGAAACGATTAGCCAAAACACACAGAACCGCACAAAGAAACCCTAATTTCTAGCCAAAACGATTAGCCAAAACTCACATCGATCCACCGGCACCGGAAGAAGGAGATGCCTCCTCCTCGATACCCTCTTCCTCCTCCTCCCTTCAAAAATTAACAAAATATTAGTCAAAAGAACAAAGAAACAACTAAAGAAACCCTAATTTCTTACACTCACAGAGGAGGAGGAGGAGGAGGAGAAGAAGAAGAAGAAGAAGAGGTCGAGTCCTTGGAGTCCCAGCCGTAGGCGAGCCATCTGCCTCTCGTGGCGATCGCCTCCGCCAGGTCCTTCCTCCCGGACTTCACGAGCTCATCCTCGGTCGGGAAGGCGTCGGGGTTCTCCGACCTCTCCATGAATTCAAGAACCTCCGCCTCCAGCGCCAAGAACGCATCCTCCTCCTCCTTCCTCCTGCTCGCCTCCACAACCCCTCCGCATCTCCCTCTCCTCCGATCAAACCCTAGCGAGAGAGTTAGGGTTCGGCTGCAGAGAGGGCCACGGAGGAGAACTTTTGGCGGGAAACGGGCGCTAGGATTTGGCAAGAAGGAGAAGAAGACAGTGGCGGCCATGGAAACCGCCATTTCTCAGCATGCTCTCTCCAACCTGGCGTGGGGGGTGGGTGGGCAGAACCAGCAGCGGCTTTCTCTCCGAGTTCTTGCGGTGTCGGCTCCGGCAATGGTGGTCGCTGTGTGTGCGGATATGTTTAGTGGGCCCACTACATATATAAGATTGAAATTCGTTGATGTATTGTTATCGACGCCTACGACATTCTGTTGAGTAAGAACAAAAATGTTGGTATCGATGATGCGACTCGTGGCAGGTTCAATCACGGACGAGACGTTTAAGATCTACGGAGGACCCAAATGCATCTATCAACTATATGCAAACGGAACCTATTTTGTCTTTGGGAATGTTAGTCGGAGGGTGGGTTCACCTTCTATATACAATAATGCTAATTTTACTACCAAATATTTACAACCTTCTTACAACCTCCTCTCCCAACCTCTTACACATGGGTCCCACCGGGTCCCACCTTCCCTCTCACCCCCCCTGTTACATGCGCTCCACCCGACCCCACCACTTATACCCCTCCTCCAATCGAAGTCCGACACGTGGCGGTTGTAGAAGGGGTGTAAGCATTTGGTTGTAGGCATAGCAAAACTCTTCTATATAAAGTTACTTCTATTTCGAGTCAGGTAAATCCTGGGATGGACCCAAATATATAAACTGATAAGACTAGAGCAGGTTGGAATGGACTAGGTATAGACTAACTCCTACAAAAAAATTAAAAATATATTATATTAAAAAAGGAAAAAAATTGGAGTGTGCTCCACCTCGCCCCACCCAATACCTAGATTCGTCTCTGGGTAAGTCAAACAAGCCTTAGGGTTTGGGCAACCTCATTCTGCTTAGAGCAGCCTTCAGGTTCAACATGATTCTACAAGAGGTCAGGGTCGCGAATTATCTTCCAAGACCGGCCCACAATAAAAATTAAGGGACAATCAAAATTAGTTGCAGACAGCAACCCAACCTCCCGGACCAGCCCTTGAATCAACGACTTCTGATAGTAAAGAAAAGTGGAAAGGATATCTTTTGGCACAAAGTTGTGCATGAAAAACTCCATGGATATCATATATGATATCTGATTGGACAATACATAGGGATTCTGTTTTTATGGTGTTGGTTCTAGTATTTGCAGCAATCTAATATATATGGTTAGTCTTAAATTTTGAGGTGATGGTTGGTTACAAAAATTGAGCTCCTATAACATTTAAATTCCCAACAATAAAAATATTAGATCAAATAACATTAATAATTTTAAAACAACAAATTTTGGGTCTATGTACTTGGATCACAAATGTTCTAATTTTTTTGTTCTAATTTTACATTACCCGAATTTTCATTAATACCATCAAGATGATCATATCTCTATTGCTATAAATCGTATTCTCATCAAGATTATCAAAACCATCATTTTTATTGTTCTTGTAGTGCCCCGTCCCAACTTCATGTCCCGTTTTTCGTTCGCAATGCAGTGAACGCGGTTAAGAAATACTGTCGCTATCAATTGGTCGGGATCGAATGAATCAAGATCATTTTCTCGTTGTGGAATGGTTTCTTCGAAATCAAGTCACATATTCAGCGGGTTGCGTCTCAAGTATAGACTCTGCGGCTGAGTCAGAAGAGACCTCTTGTTGCTCTGTTTTTTATGCCGCAGTTGCTTCTTTGGCTTTCGTTTTCTGAATGTATTTTCGTGAATGATTTCGATGGATTTGATTTGCTTACGTTCTTCGAACTTCGCATTTCATATCAAACTCGGAATAGAAGGATAAAGTGCTGACCCATTGTTTACACTACCAAAATAAGTCAATTTAGCGACGTCATGTAGCGACGTCCTATTGTAACGTCACTAACTATTGGAATTAGCGACGTAGTAGAAAATACGTCGCCGTACGTCGGTAATCAGCGACGACGTGTGACATCTTTTGTAACACGTAGCAAATATGTGGAAATTAGCGACAATTAGCGACGTAGTTAAGACTATGTCGCTTAATGGCGACGATCAGCGACGTATTTCTAAGCCGTCGCTAATGTTTTTACATACCGATTCAGAAATTTTATTTCCCCCCATTCTCGATCTCTCCTCCCCCAAATTGTCGAGAGCCGAGAGCCGAGAGCCAACGCCCCCCTCCTCCACCCAACGCCCCCTCCTCCGTCGTCGAGAGCCGTCGTTCGTCGAGCCCCTCCCCCAGGTAATTCCTATCCCTAACCCTAGCACTAAACACGGACACATGGACAGGGACACGATGAGTTCGATCCCCAACCCTAAATCTAGACATGATGAGTTCGTCGAGCCCCTCCCCTAACCCCCTCCTCCCCTAACACGATGAGTTCACGGCGTCATTCCTAACCCTAACACTATAGGGAGGGGTTTGTGCACAGGGGACTGTGCTGTGCACAGTCCTTGTACGTGTGTGTGTGTGTGTGTGTGTGTGTGTGTGTGTGTGTGTGTGTGTGTGTGAATTTCAAGTTAGATGTTAAAGTGTGTTAGATCATTGGATGTTGGAGACATGTTCTTCATGGTATCATAATGAATCATATTGTATCTTATATATATTTTCATTGTTATGTATTTAAGTTGTGTATATGTGTCTATATATATATATATATATATATATATATATATATATATATATATATATATATATATATATATAGAGGATGAGGGAGGTGAGGTGCCACCCTATGGAGGGTGTCTACTTGTCACCCCCCACATGCTACCATCATGCACCCATGTGCTTGATGATAGCATGGGGGGTGACAATTAGACACCCCCCTGTGAGGTGGCACCCTACCTTCCTTATTCTATATATATATATATATATATATATATATATATATATATATATATATATATATATATGTATGTGTGTCTCTCTCTATATGTATATATATATATATATATATATATATATATATATAATATATATATATATATATATATATATATATATATATATATATATATATGTATGTGTGTCTCTCTCTCTATATATATATATATATGTATTGTGTGTCAATGTATATATTTATTGGTGTGTGTGTGTGTCTATATCTATGTATCTTAATCTAAATATATATGTGTAGGTGTTGTTGTGGTTTAGAGAGAAATATAGAGAGTGATAGAGAGAGGGATATAGAGAGTGATAGAGAGAGGGATATAGAGAGTGTTAGAGAGAGTGAGGGAGCAGTGGAGGATGGGGGGAGCTGCTGAAATGGTAGCAGCAGGAGCCATTTGGCATGCTGACCTCTCGGCTAGCAGCAGTCCCCACAGGGGACTGCATATGCAACAGCAGTAGTAGCAGTATAAGGAACTGCAGCAGTAGCAGTTGGGAACTGCTGTTTTGCAGCAGTGTGAGGGGGTGGGGGGGGGAAGCAGCCATTCGGTGATCCATTTCGACCACTCCATTCAGCCCCTTATTCCATCTATCCATTCAGCCCCTCTTCCACATTCATTAATCCATACATTCTTCTATCCATACTCAATTCAGCCACCACTCATTAATCCTTCCATTCATTCTTCCACCCACATTCCTCCATTCATTCAGTCATTCATTTATGCATCCAATTCAGCCATAGTCCATCCATTAATTTATACATTCATCCAAACATTCATTCCACCATTCATTTATACCATTTTTCATTCATCTATTCAAACATACATATCCATATATCCATTCACCCACATTCATTCATCCATCCATCCTTTCCATCTCAAATCAGCCCATTAACCCTTGAATGTTTAGGTGGGAGAGTTAGTTAGAGTGTTAGTGACCATGTTGAGGTATGGTATACTAGTGAGGTAATTAAGATTTACCCTATGAAAGTCAAACTTACCCTATGAAAGTCAACCGAAAGTCAAACTTAGCCTAAAAGTGACTAGAATTGACCCGAAACCAAACCAGAGTTGACCAGTTGACTGAAAGTCAACAGTTGGTCAACATTATCCGATGGACCCGACCTAACCCGAGTTTAACCCGATCCTCCGGGCTTGGTCTTGGGCTTCATATGTTGAACCCGAGGTCGGGCCGGGCTTGGGCTCGGATTAGGCTTATGATTCATCTGGTTGGGCTCGGGTTGACCTCAAGCCTGACCCAACCCGTCCGAGTTGCACCCCTACACACGGTTACCATGTCTCTCTACTATAATATACACTAGGAAGTACGGACACTGCAAATATCGGTGTTTATTCCAATTTCCGTCGCTAAAGTTGTCGCTAATAGAAATTAGCGACGGATCTTCCTTTTTTTAGCGACGTATTCTGACGTCGCTAAAAGGAGTTATTTTAGTAGTGTTATATGATTTTAGGTGATCACGTAGGCACCGTTTAAGCGCAATCGATCTCTTTTCCTCGCCTCAGTCAAATTAAGGTGAGTGGCTGACCCTTCTCTCTCTTAACCCTCTTGCTATCTAAACCAATCGACGACACAATATAGTAGAATGCTTGTCCTTATAGAATTCAATCAATGAACTGTTGTACGAGTTCTCACGTGCACTTGCTATAGAACTGTTATGCCATGATTTACTACATGCTTACTTGTTATGCCTGATACAGAACTGTGTTAACAAATAAATCAATCACTGAATGAATCTTGCCACGATAAGGCAGAATAGGATATAAATCGTTAAGTTTCTTATAAATTTGTAGACCATGCATAAATAACTAGTTCAGTTTAGTATGGTCATTGGATAACTTGTGCACAAGGGAGTTAGTTCTTCGAAAGGTTTCCTAGGCCAAGGAACCGATTCGAACTAGAAAGAACGGGGATAGCAGTGCTGGCATAACCGGCACGGGTGATTCAGAAACTTTCAAATAGGACTCGCTACCCACCTTGAAAGGATCGCTGTGTAACTCAGCTATAGTCCAAGATGGCTTGACATTGCCAATGACCTTCACACATATATACACACTGTTTAGAGTTATTGATATCTGCTGAACAGGGAAGAACATGGTAAATTTATTCAAAAGGTGGCTGACTCTGTCGCGGGTAAGTTGCAACGTAGATTATGTTAATATGCATGTCGAATGTTACATGCAATCTACTAGGATGACTAGAAAGATCACCAAATATATTGCATGTTTTACTTAATATTCTTGAACAAATGAGAGCTAGGAATTTAATTAGCCACCACCAGTACACGACAATGTACTCATCGCTCTCCACAGGTGCCAAAATCAGAAGGAATGTGTCACCTAGCAAAGTGACGCTCGAGTGTTTTTTAAGCCTTGCTCGTGTGCTCGAAGGCTTGAAGCTGCTCTTTTGAAGACTCTACTACATCAGTCCAAGAAATATGGCTCGAGTTTCCTCGATACCAGGTGGTTTGAACATTTTGTTGTAAAAAGTGAGATGTAATGTATGGAACGACTATCTCACCAGCGTTCATTTTGTAATCGAGTCAAGTTGTAAGCCCGTACAGCAACCATTGTAATTGAGTCTTGCAAATGATGTTCATTATCAATAAAACCAAGTTTTCTTATGCTCCTAATGTGTTGTTTCAATTTTCCTCACTACCAAAATTCAATGTTTTAGCGACGGCCTTATCCGTCGCCAATCCATCGGTAAATTAGATTACCGACGGTTTGCCGACAGATTTTAGTCAAATTCATCCGTCGAAATTTGACTCGTCGCTAAAAAAAACCGTCGCCAAGTTGTCGCCAAGCGACGATTGAGCGACGGATTTCCGGCAGCCATATTCGTACAACTAGCGATGATTGACCGATAGGTTTCCGTCAAATCAAGTATCATAAAGTTAGTAATACATCATCTTACCGACGGGGTCAATCCGTCGGTAATCCGTCGGCAACTTGTCGGTGAACGCGTATCAGAGAGTTTCTGATACGCAACCTCCGTCGCTATTCCATCGCGTGTAGTCGCAAACCAGCGACGGATTAGCGACGACTTATCCGTCGCTAAGGCTCTGAAAATCTTTCATATTTCCAGAACCTAATCGACGGATTATCCGTCGCTTAGTTGTCGTCGTCCGTCGCTAAATTAAAATTCTCCAGTTAGCGACGGATAATCCGTCGCTTGGTGTCGCGAGCCGTCGCTTTTTAGCCGCTAGTCCGTCGCTAACTGGGAAAAAAATTTAAAAAAATTACTCTCGTAAACGTAGAATACCATTCACTACTAAAATAACCCATTTTAGCGACGTCAGAAGACGTCGCTAAATAAGGAAAATACGTCGCTAAAATCAATTTGCGACGTATTTAGCGACGAAACTTTGACGTTGCTTATAGGCAAGTCGCAGATGACACTTTAGTCGCAAAACGTCGCTATTTGCGACGCTACGTTCAGTGTCGCTATACGTCGCAAATTTGGCGACAGATAGCGACGTAACGTTACGTCGCCAAAATTATGACGTAAAGCGACCACTTTGCGACGCTGTAAACTTTATATATGATGACATGTCATGGCTGCCACGTGGACAATTTAGCGACGCCTAGCGACAGAGTTAGCGACGTACGTCGCGACGTCTAGCGACGTTACGTCACTATTTAGCGACGTATAGCGACGTCTACTGTCCGTCGCAGTACGTCGCAGAACGTCACTATACGTCGCAGATATTATAAAAAAAAATTTAAAAAAATATAATTGGTATTTTTGTTATGCTGTGTGTCTGTGTTTACAGTGTGTGTGAAGTGCAGTGTTCGAACAATCGACAGTTTCGCTTACTGTTTTATGTTTTATCTTGGATAGAAAGAGCAACAGTTCAGGGTGTACTTCTCAGAGCTTCCTCTTCACGTCCTTCACCTTCTCGGAAACCTTTACGACGTCCGGGGAAGTGAAGGACGTGAAAATGAAGCTCTCAGAAGTATACCCTGAACTGTTGCTCTTTCTATCCAAGATAAAACATACAACAGTAATCGAAACTGTCGATGGTTCCGAACACTGCATTTCACATTCACTGTAAACACAAACACACATCATCACAAAATACACATTATATTTTTTTAAAATTTTGGCAGCACCTCCTTTGTATATCAGATCATCGCTTATAACCCAGCGTAGGTATATTTGTCATCCTCGTCGCAGATATCACAAAGTAAATATCACAATAAAAATAAGAGGCAGTGCAAAGTAAATATCACAGACACACATCCTCACAAACACCCAATAGAGTCAAATAAAAATGGAAGATGATAAAAAGTCTCCCACCAAGTGTATAAACGAAAGTGTACCAATAAACAATTTGCCCATAGGGCCAATACATAAAAGTCATAAAAAAATCAATAAATCACTACGGACCCCTGCCGCGCAACTGGGATAGAATGTAGTCATACTGCTCCTGGGGTGAGCTGCACCGTAGGGGCAGTAGGAGGCAGTGCAATATCTGGAGTCGGCGCCGGAGGCAGTGCAGTGTCTGAAGTCGGCGCCGTCGATGGACCGGGAGGACGTATCTGCTCCAGCTCGCAGTCGCTCACCATAAACAGCAAGGGTACTCACCACCCTCTCAGTACTCGCCTCAAGTGAAGCCGAAACCTGAATGCGTGAGGCAAATATGCTCCTCTGCGATCCCTCCAGCTCGACCTGTCTACGCTCTGTGCGCTGCGTAGACTCGGTGAGCGTCTGCAAGCTGGCAGCTGTAGCCTGATGCAGACTCATCAGCTCCTGTATACTGTGCTCGACCGCATCAAATCGTCCGGTGACGATCGGAGGGTCGGATCGTCGCTCGACCGCATCAAAAATCTGCTGCTGCAACTCGCGACGCAGCTCCTCGATCTGACGACGAATATCCTCAACTCGTGACGATGCCTGCGAAGCTGGAGACTGCGCACTGACAGTGGGAGCCCGGGATGACTCCGAAGCCAAATACGTGCCGTAGGATCCCGTACCGTAGTACGTACCCTTCTGAAGACCGCCAACGGCGGTCATCCAGAGCTCGTCCTGCGATGGAGCTGTAGGCGGCTGGGAGGAACTACCAGCCCCTCCCTCTGCTGGCGCACTAGCAGCAGCAGCCGCCTCCTGCTGTAGCCGAACAAACTCGGCCTAGAACATGTTTGCTAACGTGTAAGTGTTTGCTAAAGTCTATATTGATATCTATTTTCATGTTTTCTAAGTTATAGTAAATTAATATAAAGAATAGAACGTACATATGCCTGCGTCGCCCTCGTCGTCAATGAACTCCCCAGCCCTCCGATGGGTGACCAGGAAGACGGTCACCATGTTCGGGTCCTTACCCTTTTTTACCTGTTAAAATATTATCTATTATTAGTATTAAACATTCTATCGAACTATATATAAATTAATGTCCGTCATAGGAAACGTACCAGATGACGAAAATGCTCCATCATCGGAATGGAGCCACCACACTACTTACCGGCGCTCGACCGCGCCACTTTGGCCTTCTCCGCTCCTGGTACTTGGGCTCGCTGAATCTAGCCTTCATCAGCCCACTGATCTGGCGTGATCCAACCATGGATCGGCTGTCTGGCACGATCACGACGCTTCTGGTCGTCGATCGCATCACGGATGAGCTTGGCTGCGATGGCAAAAATTGGCCCTCGATCCTCGCCGCCCGGTGTGTGGATAGAAATAGGTCCTCTACAAGAAGTAAAATACAAAAGTTGTATAATATACACAAATGATTATTAAAATTTAAAAATAAATAATTTTTTACCTTGAAGTGGACGAACCAAAAGGCCTTCCTATCTGCGGAGCATCTGAGTAGTTAATCCAAGGCCCACCATAGTTCTGCCTCACAAATACCCCCAGCTGTCTCTGTACTGCAGAAGGCCGATATCTATACAATAAAATTTTCATGAATATATACATATAATCATTTGAGAAATATATATTAATTAATTAACTTACTTCATAGGCCCGTCCGTCCAAATCTCCATACGCATCTCGCCCGGGGGAACGCATGGAGGGTCGCTCTCACCTCCTGCCTGGGCAGGATCAGTCTGATCGCCGTCCTCCATATGCTCGGCGTCGGCTCCCCCATAGAGCCGTCGACAGGAGGAAATGCTGGACGGGGGATCAGGGATGCTGGACGCGGGATCAGGAAGGCTGGACGACGAGGGAGGAGTCGGCAACTGCTGGAACTGCCCTGTCCCGGTAATGACCGGAACAGAATGGTACACTGGCGTACTCGGAGATGAGGATGAGGGTACGGAACTGCCCTCTCCATCCCCAGGCCGAGGCTGACGGGACTGCCTAATGTAAAATCCTCCACGTCGTCCTCCTGGTCTAGTCATACTGATAATAATATGACATAAAACAAAAATACATATTTATATGATAGACATCACAGATTTTTGAAAAATATCATGGTCATAGATAAAAGTGTCACTAAAGTGTCACAGATTTATTATTACAAAAATACATATTTATATGATAGACATCACAGATTTTAATCCTCTTCTGAAAATTCATCTAGTTCGTTTAGCTCATCTTCTTCTTCTTCTTCTCCTCTACATCTTCACTTTCATCTGCATCTTCCTCTTCAGATAATTCTACTTCTTCTACACAATTAGATGTGTAATGAGGAACTTCGTCGTGTCCACTTCTATAATTTTGTTACAAGAGGTAGTTCATCCTGTTGATAAGCTATATCGTCAACCTCAAAGGTATTTCTAGCTTTGGTCTTGTATACTGCCCACCAGTCCGACCTTGTTGTTCCCGTTTAGGATAACTTGTGAAGTACACGAGCTGAGCCTGACTTGATAGGACAAATGGTTTATAGGCTTGATATCGACGCCGATAGTTTATATCAACAAGACCGTGCTTGTCTACTTTCCAACCCTGACCTTCAATCGGATCGAACCAATCACACCTGAATAACACAATCTTAGCAGGCTCTATTCCATAACTATATGTAGCTCCACGATCTCCCGTAGCACGCCATAGAAATCGTTGCCCGCATCAACATCTTTGTAGTTCGAAGATCTGATACACAAAAGCTATTTTTGGTGGAGTCGAGATCCACAAAGTTGTCTCTGATCGGGCAAGTTGTTGACTTGAACCTAAACCCATTAACACAGTAGCTTGGCCATATTTTTGCAGCATAAATTGGTCCCTTGGCTAGCGTTCTAATAGACTCATTCTCAAGTCTTGCGTATGGACGATCGACCTAAATACCACGAAAGAAGCAATTAAGCTCATTCTAAATCAAGTGCATATACAGAAAGGTAATTACAGAGTTCTCAAGTCTTACATATGCACTCAACCATGATGGAAAATAACGCCTCATTTCTTATTCTAGTTCTTCTTCTGTTATGTGTGGCCTACCTGACCTCACATCATCATTAAATATGCTGAAAATAACATCGTGCAATTAATAATAGTATCATTCTCAACACTATTAAAATAATGTAGACGTATTATTTACTTACCCCTCCAGTTTCTCTACTTCTCCTCGTCGCAGTTGAGTAATACATACACCTGAGCAGCCCTTAGCTCATCATCGTTCAGATATCTCTTCTTTATTTTACCCGATGGCTTTCCTGGAGCATTGAATACCTTCAGTATTGTATCATTACTTTCATGATCTCCGTCGTCGTTTCTGGAAGCTCTCGTTCTATTAGTTGCAACATGAGGCTTGAAATACATCGAACAAAAGTTTGTAATCTCCTCGAGAACATAGGTTCACAAATAGAACCCTCGACCCGTGCCTTATTTTTCACCTTTTTTTAGGTGATTCAAATGTCGCTCGAACGGGTACATCGATCGATATTCGACGGGTCCACCACACGTGCCTCATAGGATAGATGAATCGGCAAATGCTCCATAGAGTCGAAGAATCCAGGAGGAAACACCCTCTCTAGCTTGCATAGTGTTACCGCAATGTCCTTCTCTTGCTTTTCTAGACGATCAACGAGCAATTTCTTAGAACAAAGATCCCTGAAGAATATGCTAAGCTCCGTCAATGGATCCCAAACTGCCTGCGGTAAGAATCTCGAAATGCAATCGAATTAACCTCTCCATGAATACGTGACAGTCGTGGCTCTTCATACCCGTCAATTTGTTTTCCTTCGGATCGACACATCTTCTCAGATTTGACACATATCGTCTGAAATTTTAGGCCCTGGATCCACCGACAAAGTCTCACTTTATCCTCCTTGTCCAGCGAGAAAATTGACTTCGGCAGGAACTGTTTTCCATTCTGCTGTATCAAATGCAACGCAGGGTGTTTGCATATTTCTTCTAAGTCCAACCTGGCCTTGGGATTGTCTTTCGTTTTTCCTTTACTCCATCACAGTATTAATTATGTTATCAAACACATTCTTCTCAATATGCATGACATCAAGATTATGTCTGATCAGATTGGTACTCCAGTATGGCAGATCCCAGAATATGCTCCTCTTTGTCCAGTTATGATCTCTACCAAATCCATCGCACTTGTACCCAGTTGTAGGATCTTCGATAGCACTTGAAAATCTTTAACCTCCTCCCATATCGTGGCTCCGTACCACCTTGGCGGTGGATCACCCTTCTCTACAACGCCGACACGGAATGCATTCCTGTTCCTTCGAACGGATGATCTTTTGGCAGAAATTGCCGATGACAATCAAAAGCACGATTTTCTCCGTGTTTCAAGCGAAAGCCTTACTACGGTCCATGCAATACGGACATGAGAGACGGCCATGAGTGCTCCATCCAGATAACATTCCATAGGCCGAAAAGTCGTTGATGGTCCACATAAGGGTTGCCTTCATCTGAAAATTCTGCTTCCTGGAAACATCGTACGTGTTAGCGCCTACTTCCCATAACTGATTCAACTCATCTATCAAAGGCTGTAAGTACACGTCAATGTTCCTCTTGGGATTGTTCGGACCAGAATTATAACGGTTAGGAACATGTACTGAGTCTTCATGCACATCCAAGGCGGTAGGTTATACGGAGTGACAATCACAGGCCAGCACGAATACTGGGATCCCGAAAGACCAAAAGTAAAACCGTCAGAAGATAGTCCCAACCTGACATTACGCGGATCTGAAGCAAAATCAGGATACACTCGATCAAAGTGCTTCCACGCTTCTCCATCGGATGGGTGATCCAACACTCCTTCAATCTGTTCTCGCTTGTGCCAACTCATATTTTCGGCCGTCTCTTTCACCATAAATAATCTTTGCAACCGCACGTTAAAGCAAGTAGTGCATTGAATCGGTCGGTCTTCTTGCACCGGTAGACCTTCCTGTACTAGTTGTCTTATAGCGATCAGCACCATAAAATCTGCACACATCTGCGTCCTTGTCGTCTTTAGTACAGCATGCACCCATTGCGACAGGAATCGATTTTCTTGTATCCCATCCAGAGCGATCTCACCATCCTCTTAGACCGGTAGAAGTCTTTAGGCAACTTAGCACCCGCCGGCAAGATCTCTATAATCAACTACAACACTCGGTTGTAGCATTCTTGCGACATGTTAAAATCTGACTTAATGCTCAACAGTCTTGTAACCACCTCCAACGGTGAATGATCCTCACAACAGGATACAATGGAGTCCTTGCATTCTCCAGCAACTCCATGAACTATGCAGCATCGGCGTTCGGTGCCTCCTCAGGTGCATCATGAACGAAACTAGGCCCCGCGGTCGAAAACCATGTTCACGCACCCGTCGTCGTATGTATGATTATCTGAAACAAAATTAGGTCCCGCATGCATATACGGCTCAACATAAGGCTCCGGCTCTGATGCTAAAGACACAAGTTCTCGTGTGCGGTCCACTGATAGTAATTAGGCGTGAAACCCTCGAGTACAAATGATATATCACTTCCACTTCTGGATAATATTTCACGTTATGATTTCACACACGGACACTTAATTTTGGTGCCGTCCATGTACTGAGGGAACGCCTTAGCAAACTGCAGGAACTGCTCTACTCCCTATGTATTCATCCCGCACACCACACATATCATCAGGACGACGATTGTACATCTGAACGATTCGCAAGTAGTAATTCATATCCATTTGGAAATAATTCTGCAAAGATGGACACACATTATCCAATAGGCACAAATTCGTATATTATGTCTTATTATGGGACACACATTAGTAGCGACAGTTACTAATAACAATGATATGCAATCTAGGTCAAACTAGGTTGTACTAAGTCAAAAAGGTCAAGCTAAGTCAAACAAAGTCAAACAAGGTCAAACAAGGTCAAAGTAGGTCAAGGGTTGACCTATAGTTGACTTTGTCAACTCTTAGTCCAATCTAGGTCAGATGTTGACTCTACTTTGACTTTCAGTCAAAATAGAACCTTGGTCAAACAAGTCAAATCTAAGTCAAATATCCTATTTCTAGTCATTACCTACCGAGGTACCCTTTACCTTATCGCTATTGGTATCCCAATACTAGCTAGCACACACCATTCAAGGCTATACAAGCCTAACCTATAATTCAAGTACCAATAATAACCAAAGTCAACTCAAGCTATCTCATACACACAAGTAATATCTGGGTGTCATTTGTTAGTCTTAAAAAAACACAATCAACTAAAACTAGTACCAAGTAATGAGCAATAGTGAGTTACCAAAGCAAACTGAAACTAAAACTAGTATCTGGGTGTCATTTAAAAACTAAAACTAGTATTGGGTGTCATTTAACAAACATGAAGACAACAACAACAAAAAACATTGTTAAACAACAATCATCAATAATGAAACTAGAACACATTCTCTACATTCATCACAATCAAGAAACCCTTACACTACAAACCTCCATAGTTGTTCAGAGATCAAAGGATGGATCAGTATCAATCTAGACAGTCAAATCTCGAAAATGAAGATGGCAAACCGCGGATATAAGCACTCAAAAGTATTGGCAAACCTAATGAACTAATTATACCAAGAATTGTGGATCAAATAAGGTTTACAATATAATTGCATGCAAACCAAGATTTCCTCTATTATTCAAAACAAGTGTCATTATTTTTTTTCTAGATCAAACATTATGTTTATCAATGGTGCTAACCTGTGTGTGGGTATGGGTGTATGGTATGGTTCAACAAATAGGTGTGGACAAGTATAGGCTAGTGTGTCAAGTGTGTGTGTTTGGATGTGATACCATTTTGTGTCAATGGGGCAATGTGTGTGTAGAGTACATGGTGTATATAGATAGGGTGTATGTGATAGGTTTGCATATGTTGTAATGTATATGGGATGTTCTCATTTTGTGTATGTGACAAAAATGGTTTAGACATAGGTGTGTGTCAAAATGGCAGTTAGCTACTAGGGTGTTGTGTGGTGGTACATGTATGTCTGTGTGTATTTGTAACCTGGAAAAGTGTGTCAAATGAAATTCAGTGTTTATGAACTCAGTGGTGTGAGCCATTCTTAGAAAATGGTTCCTGCAGGTTTGTGACAGTTCATTAACCCCAAAACAATCCAAAATTCATTTCAAATCCCCATTTGTCCAATGCAAATCCTAACCATAGTAGCTAACACACAGGTAAAGTATTTAACATGAAAGTTAATCATCAAAATTAGTTTCAGAACAAGGAATTAAAATCAGAATTTAAACTAACAGGACTGTTCATCTAAACAGCCCATTCCTATATTCGAATCCAATATAGGAGGATATGTGTGTGTGTGTCTGTGTGTGTGTGTGTGTGTGTCTGTGTCTGTGTCTGTGTGTGTGTGTGTCCGTGTCCGTGTGTGTCCGTGTGTATGTGTGTGTGTCTGTGTGTGTGTGTGTGTGTGTGTCCGTGTCCTGTGTGTCCGTGTGTGTGGTGTGTGTGGTCCGTGGGAGAGGAGGAGGAGAGGAGGAGAGGAGGAGGAGAGGAGGAGGAGTTAGGTTAGGGTTTACCTGACAAAAGGAGGAGGAGCTCGAGGAGGAGGAGGAGAGCACGACGGGGTAGGGGTCGCCGGGGGGAGTCGCCGGAGGAAATCGCGGGGGGGGGGGGGGGGGGGAGTCGCCGGAGGCTCGAGGAGGGAGAAAATTTGGAGAGGGGGAAAATATTTCGAGTGGGAGGAAAAAAGAGCACAGCGTGCCCTAAGTAAAATAATTAGCGACGTCACCAGTCGACGTCGCTAACCGTCACAAAAATGGCGACATATAATTAGAATGTCGCTGAACATCGCTATTCAGCGACGTAAGAATCTCCTGTCGCAGAACGTCGCTAGGCAGCGACGTTGTGCGACGTTTATAAAGATGTCGCTAATAGCGACGTCATTTCTTGCCGTCGCTAAATTACATCGCTATTAGATGATATTTTAGTAGTGATTGCAAGAGAGTCGTGAGACAGTAAACAATCTCCTAAATATTGATGTTTATGAGAGTGATTGGCCAGTTAAATCTCCTGTAACTGGCCAATCACTATCGTAAACATCAATAATATTTTTTGGAC
Source organism: Iris pallida (assembly GCA_029216955.1). Classification (NCBI taxonomy): domain Eukaryota; kingdom Viridiplantae; phylum Streptophyta; class Magnoliopsida; order Asparagales; family Iridaceae; genus Iris; species Iris pallida. The sequence goes on from JANAVB010027397.1 coordinate 27,447,454, forward strand.
CCATCTGCTCCTCCCTACTTCCCTTCTTCTCGCTCCTCACTCTCAGCAACCAAAGCCTAGCCCAGACCAACATATATTATGCATGCACTCCAGTCCTTCCTCAGCCTCAGCTTGAGTTCTGGTACTATGTCTCTCCTAACTATGCTACTTACCAGTACTACCACTCGTTCCCACCCAAGCAGCTCTCTATTGAAGATGTTGAAACTTATTCTCCAAGCACTTTTGCGCTGCTTCCCCCACTTTGTACCCGTCAGTTTGTTCTCCTCGGGTATTTAGGTCGATCGTCCGGACGCAATACTAGAGAATGAGGAGGTGAATCCGCTACGATCGATACTAAGTACATACGGTCGAGGAGGTGGATCCGCTACCGATACCGATACCGAATCTGATACAGATACCTATACCGATACCGATTCTGATATAGATATCGATACCGATACCGATACCGATACAGATACCGATAGTCCGATACCGATTCTGATACAGATATCGATACCGATACCGATACAGATACCGATAGTCCGATACCGATACTCATAGAAATAATCTGATATCGATATCGATACTCATAGAAATAGTCGATACCGATACACATAAACCTATCTATCACTAGTAGCCATACTCCTCTACATACTCTTCTACACTAGGATACACTAGTAACCATACTCCTCTACACACCAGCTAGTAGTCATACTCCTCTATATACTCCTCTACACTAGGATACACTAGTAGCCACCAACGATCGAAATCTTTAGCTAAGTTTATATATAATATATATATATACATATATATTCGTTCGTTTTAAAAAAAATCCGTTTCGATTGTGTGTGTGTGTGTGTGTGTGTGTTACTACCGCCGACCCCCAACTCCCCACTCCCACCACCGTCGATCCCAAACCCCACCACCGCCGACCCCAACTCCCACCCCCCGGCCCCCACCCCCACCACCCCGCCGACCGCCATCCCCCACCACCGCCCCCCCCGCCCCCACCACCGTCCCCCGCCCCCACCTCCGGCCCCAATCCGCCCCCCCGGCCCCCTCCGCTGCCCTACATCCCCCCCGAACCCCACCCCCACCACTGCCGACCACCACCCCCACCCCTGGCCCCTCCGCCCCCCCTCCACCGTCGACCCCCAACACCCCCACCCCGAAACCCCCTCCGCTGCCAACCCCCCACTGCCCTACCCAACCCCCCCCCCCGCGACCCCCCCACCACCGTCGACCTCCACCACCCCCACCCCGAAACCCCCCTCCGCTTCCCTACCCCCCCAGCGACCCCACCACCGCGACCCCACCCCCACCACCCACACCACCACCGGCCCCTGCCGTCCCGACCACCGAGAGAGAGAGAGGGGATTACCTGAGAGGAGAGAGAGAGGAGAGAGCCATGCGACGCTGGGAGAGAGACGTGAGAAAATTTGGGGGAGAATGAAAAGTTTTCCCCCCCGTCGGTTAAATTTAAGTTAGGACTGGACATATAGCGACGGACTAGCGACGGATAGATGGCCGACGCTAGTCCGTCGCTATATCCCCTTAGATGGCCGACGGAATATCCGTCGATATGTGGTCGATAAATTTTGCGCCAAATTTTTTCAACATTTCCCGCCAACTTTTGACAACTAAGTGATGGCATAGCGACGGCTTCATGATCCGTCGCTATATCTCGGACGACTTAACGACGGATTGGCGACCTTTGCTCGCCCTTAAAATAAAAAAAATTGTCATCTTTTCGATGACAATCAGTCTGTACTTAGTCGGTAGTCCGTCGCTATTAGCGACGGACGTTATCCGTCGCTAATGGTCCATCGCCAAATGGCTGTATTTGGTAGTGTCTGCGTACTCTGTGTAATGTTGTGTTTTCGGATAACCTTATGAAACTGCCTTGTGCGAGTGCAACTTAGACTCGCACGGCACCATGCCCGGAGAACGACTATTGATTCTTCGGAATCAGGACATGACAGTTTTTTATATTAACTTTTTTCACGTGATTTATTTCACCTTGTTCATCAACCACTTCTTCTGAAAATTATTCATTTGAACTTACAAGTATATTAATAATGCTATCAAGGTCCCATCTTGAGAATGAACCGACTGTTATATCCATATTCTTCTTCTTTTTCTCTTTTTTCATACCCACTTTATATTTACTAGCACAAAAAATATACAATAAAATATAAATAGTAAAGAAAGCATAATATAATATGGATTAATTTTGTTGAACTAGTTTTTTTCAAAAGGTTCATAATAATAATAATAATATAATAATAATAATAATAATAATATATAATAATAATAATTTATATTATATATATTATATATATATATATATATATTATATATATATATATATAATATAATATTTATTTATTTATTTATTTATTTTTTGGAACTCAGCAAACTATAATGTAAGAGACGCAAAATGTATATATATATATATATATATATATTAATATATATATATATATATATATATATATATATTATGATAATAAATCAAATAATTTAATGTATAAATAAAATATCGACTTCATAAAGAAATTATATTTAGAATAAATCTAAAAAAAATAGTTATATTTTTAGAGAACATAAATGAAGAGGAGACTCGGAAGAAGATAACGAGAATGGAAACTGAATTATATATTTTTTAAATAAATAAAAAAATTAGTCTAATGAATAGGGATTCTATTCAATCTTAATGTTTACTTTTATATATTAACTTAAGGTTTCGTTTACTTGCTAAAAAAAATGCTTAACATACTTACATATAGCAACTATTTATTTATTAAATATGGATACACAAATCGTAGATTAATTTTTCATATTTTTTGGCTTTCTTAATTATAATCGTAGGTTGTATTTTTCTTTTCCAAGTAATTAATATATAAGTTATCAATTTGTAATTACTAGTTATAATGATTCAAGTTTACATGTAATTAAGTTTATAGCAATATATTTTTGTTGACTTATTAATAAATTGATATATATAGCAGATGACCTCTAGCATAGTGGTTAAGAGATATGCATGCAGCCCCAATGGTCAGAAGATCGATTCCCGGTGGGCGTTTGCCACAATTACCTTCTTTCAACATATATATATATATATTATATATATATATATATTATATATATTTATATTATTTTTTCTTAATATATTTGGCCGGGGGCAGTCATGCTAATATTTTTAAGACTTACAGAACATTTGAATCGAAATTTCGACAAGAAATCATCGAAAATCTGATTAGTCATTTAGTTGACTTGTTTTTGTAATCCGAATGGATCTAGGCTTGGAAATTATTAGGAGATTTATGTAATATAATTTCCTAAGTTGATTTGAGGTAAACAAGTAATATATCGTTGGTTCGAGTTCATGCTGAAAATGAGTATGGTTTAGATTTTAAGAGTTGGCTTCTCCAGTCAATTTTACTCCTGACTTTAGTAAGATTGTGGATCATATTTAATTGGCTTCTTAAGCGCTATGGCTGATTGGCTTGGAAGTTTAAGGAAGCCTTTCAAGAAAAAGATCTAAGAGGTCATTAAGAAAATATAGAGAGAAAGGTTGAAGAAGAGTTTGTTGGAAAAGGTTGAAGAAGGGTTCGTTGGAAACCTTAAAAGAAAATATTTTGTATTATCGTTTGTGTGTATATTTTATTCTAATGTTGTCTTTATGTTGTTGATTGAATATCTTTTTTTTTTTTCCTTTCTTGCGTAAAGTAGGTCAAATTTGACCGAACTATATTATTTTTTTGTTCTTGTGATATTTGTTGTACGTTGTTGTTATTCTAGTTGTAAATTATTTTATGTATAAGCTTCCGCGTCTTGCACGACATAATAAATATAAGTTGTAATTATATACCACATTTGTTATACGGTATTATCAAAATAGATAACACCAATTACAAATAAATTTTTATTTCCAATAAGGGGAAAAAAAACCTAACGATTGAATATAATATTGTGGAACTAAAGATCAGTTGGTAGATGTGATGACAAAGCCTCTTAGGGCCTGTTTGGTTCGAATGAACTGGATGAAACAGGGTGAATTTTTTGGAACTCCAACGAGTTCAGCTGTTTGGTTAGTTCAGGTAAGTGGGATTTTTTTCTCTGAATTGACCCACAGCAGTTCCTGTCCCCCACACAATTCTCACTTTTGAGATCCAGAAAAATTGGATGGAACTCATCTATGAACTCAAGCACCGCAAGAATTTTTCCCAAGCACCGCATGAATTTTTCTGAATAAATTTACTCTATCCAAGAAACAACAAATATGGAGCAATATTCCTAAAACTCAAAATTTTCACCAAAAATTCTGAAAAAAATTAAAATCCTGCAAAAAAATTGAAGGAAAAAAAAACACTGGATGACCCAGGTAGGGGTTGTGGCCGAGCGGATCTGGATGTCGATGCTGGACAAGCTCGCCGGCAGGAAGACTCGGGATCACCGACGACGACCTCGACGAGCCACGAGGTGGCGGTGAAGGGCAGCTGTGATGGCGGTGGCGGTGGCAGTGGCGGTGGCGGTGAAGAGGTGGCGGTGGCGGTGAAGGACCACCCCTCCGTAGTCGACTCCGTAGTCGACTCCGCCGACGGTGAGGTCGTGCCTAATTTAGAAATTGGCTCAGGTGAAACAAGAAGAAGAAGAAGAAGTGTGAGAAGAAGAAGAATCCCTCTTTAAGAAAAAGAAAAAAGGAGAAAAAAAAAGAAAAAGGAACTATTTGGGGGTCGGCCTCATGTGAAGATGAAAATGAGAGGAAGAGATGAATCCAACGCATGGGATGGAAGACTCCAGAGAAATTTACCCAATTTAAATATTTGTTTGGGTCCGGAAAGTCTCAGGAATGAAAGGAAGACTCTAGATGAGTCATAAACATGTAATTAGTTTAGTTATGGTATTTAATTGATTTAAGATAATTAATTTTTTTCATCCAACTATAACTAATTTAGTTATAATTATAACATGATAATAATAATGATAATGATGATAACAATAGTAATAATAATAATTATTTGTATTCATGGGTTTTTTTGTGTGTGTGGAGGAGAGGTTGTGCTAAATAATAATAATAATAATAATAATATAATAATAATAATAATAATATATAATTAATAATAATAATAATAATAATAATAATATAATATAGTAAGTATTATTATTATGGTAATTAATTTAATTATTGGTTCTTATATTTTTAATTCCAACATCCACTTTCACCACCATCCAAACAACCAAACTCTCCATTTCTCTCCACTTTCAACTACCATCCAAACACCAAACTCATTTTCTTCCACTTGCAAGAGACAAAAAGTACTACATCCAAACATATTTTGGAAGTGCCACTTTCATACTTTCAACTGCAACTCATCATGACGTAAGTGTCACTTTCACACTTTCAAAGAGTTACATCTAACCAAACAGCCCCTTACTTTGGATACTTTCCAGAAGTTCAGAAGTCAGCTGGGAGTTTGTTAGGTTCCAAGTTAAACTAGTTGGGAACTAGTTAAGGGAGGGAATGAGAGAAGAAGTCAATGTTTCTGTTGGAAACTTTTCTTGAGTTTAGCTATTTGTTAGAATAAGTCCTAGTCTATAGGATATGCTTGTTAGTGCTTTCAATTTGTTAGTTAGTTGCTGTTGTGAAAAACGTGAGCTAGTATTTCTCATTTCTGTTAAGATGTAAAGGCTATTTAGATAGCCTAAGTTTGTTCAACTAAATCATGAA
>JANAVB010027397.1:27453179-27542139 GCA_029216955.1 Iris pallida
AGGAGGAGGTTAGGTTAGGGTTTACCTGACAAGAGGAGGAGGAGGGGTCGAGGAGGAGGAGGTCGAGGAGGAGGAGGAGCACGACGGTGGTGGGGTCGCCGGGGGGGGAGAGTCGCCGGAGAAAATCGCGGGGGGGGGGGGGGGGGGGAGTCGCCGGAGGAGCTCGAGGAGGGGGAGAAAATTTGGAGAGGGGGAAAATATTTCGAGTGGGAGGAAAAAAGCACAGCGTGCCCTAAGTAAAATAATTAGCGACGTCACCAGTCGACGTCGCTAACCGTCACAAAAATGGCGACATATAATTAGATATATCGCTGAACGTCGCTATTCAGCGACGTAAGAATCTCCTGTCGCAGAACGTCGCTAGGCAGCGACGTTGTGCGACGCGTTTATAAAGATGCTAATAGCGACGTTATTTCTTGCCGTCGCTAAATTACGTCGCTATTAGATGATATTTTAGTAGTGATTGCAAGAGTCGTGAGACAGTAAACAATCTCCTAAATATTGATGTTTATGAGAGTGATTGGCCAGTTAAATCTCCTGTAACTGGCCAATCACTATCGTAAACATCAATAATATTTTTTGGACCATCTGCCTCCCTACTTCCCTTCTTCTCGCTCCTCACTCTCAGCAACCAAAGCCTAGCCCAGACCAACATATATTATGCATGCACTCCAGTCCTTCCTCAGCCTCAGCTTGAGTTCTGGTACTATGTCTTCCTAACTATGCTACTTACCAGTACTACCACTCGTTCCCACCCAAGCTCTCTATTGACGATGTTGAAACTTATCCAAGCACTTTTGCGCTGCTTCCCCCACTTTGTACCCGTCAGTTTGTTCTCCTGGGTATTTAGGTCGATCGTCCGGACGCAAATATAGAGAATGAGGAGGTGAATCCGCTACGATCGATACTAAGTACATACGGTCGAGGAGGTGGATCCGCTACCGATACCGATACGAATCTGATACAGATACCTATACCGATACCGATTCTGAAATAGATATCGATACCGATACCGATACCGATACAGATACCGATAGTCCGATACCGATGATACAGTCGATACCGATACCGATACAGATACCGATAGTCCGATACCGATACTCATAGAAATAATCTGATATCGATATCGATACTCATAAAATAGTTCGATACCGATACACATAAACCTATCTATCACTAGTAGCCATACTCCTCTACATACTCTTCTACACTAGGATACACTAGAACCATACTCTACACACCAGCTAGTAGTCATACTCCTCTATATACTCCTCTACACTAGGATACACTAGTAGCCACCAACGATCGAAATCTTTATGCTAAGTTTATATATATATATATATAACACTAAGAGATTCGGTTCGGTTTTAAAAAAAATCCGTTTCGTGTGTGTGGTGTGTGTGGGTGTGTGTTACTACCGCCGACCCCAACTCCCACTCCCACCACGTCGATCCCAACCCACCACCGCCGACCCAACTCCCACCCCCGGCCCCCACCCCCACCACCGCCGACCGCCATCCCCCCACCACCGCCCCCCCCCCCACACCGTCCCCCGCCCCCACCTCCGGCCCCAATCCGCCCCCCCGGCCCCCCTCCGCTGCCCTCACCCCCCCGAACCCCACCACCACTGTCGACCACCACCACCCCACCCCTGGCCCCTCCGCTGCCCTACCCCCCCTCCACCGTCGACCCCCAACACCCCACCCCGAAACCCCCCTCCGCTGCCAACCCCCCACTGCCCTACCCAACCCCCCCCCCGCGACCCCCATCCCCACCACCGTCGACCTCCCCACCCCCACCCCGAAACCCCCTCCGCTCCCTACCCCACCCGCGACCCCCACCACGCGACCCCCACCCCACCCCACCACCACCGGCCCCTGCCGTCCGACCACGAGAGAGAGAGAGGGGATTACCTGGAGAGAGAGAGAGAGAGAGCCATGCGCACGCTGGGAGAGAGACGTGAGAAAATTTGGGGGAGAATGAAAAGTTCCCCCCCCCCCCCCCCCCCCCCCCCGTCGGTTAAATTTAAGTTAGGACTGGACATATAGCGACGGATAGATGGCCGACGCTAGTCCGTCGCTATATCCCCTTAGATGGCCGACGGAATATCCGTCGCTATGTGGTCGATAAATTTTGCGCCAAATTTTTTCAACATTTCCCGCCAACTTTTGACAACTAAGTGATGGCATAGCGACGGCTTCATGATCCGTCGCTATATCTCGGACGACTTAACGACGGATTGGCGACCTTTGCTCGCCCTTAAAATAAAAAAAAATTGTCATCTTTTCGACGACAATCAGTCTGTACTTAGTCGGTAGTCCGCGCTAATGGTCCATCGCCAAATGGCTGTATTTGGTAGTGTCTGCGTACTCTGTGTAATGTTGTGTTTTCGGATAACCTTATGAAACTGTCTTGTGCGAGTGCAACTTAGACTCGCACGGCACCATGCCCGGAGGACGACTATTGATTCTTCGGAATCAGGACATGACAGTTTTTTATATTAACTTTTTTCACGTGATTTATTTCACCTTGTTCATCAACCACTTCTTCTGAAAATTATTCATTTGAACTTACAAGTATATTAATAATGAATCTATCAAGGTCCCATCTTGAGAATGAACCAACTGTTATATCCATATTCTTCTTCTTTTTCTCTTTTTTTCATACCCACTTTATATTTTACTAGCACAAAAAATATACAATAAAATATAAATAGTAAAGAAAGCATAATATAATATGGATTAATTTTGTTGAACTAGTTTTTTTCAAAAGGTTCATAATAATAATAATAATAATAATAATAATAATAATAATAAATATTATATATATATATATATATATATATATATATATATATATATATATATATATATATATATATATATATATAATTTATTTATTATTTTTTTTTTGGAACTCAGCAAACTATATTAATGTAAGAGGCGCAAAATGTATAATATATATATATATATATATATATATATATATATATATATATATATATATATATATATATATATATATATATATATATATATATATATATATATATATTATGAAGCATAAAATCAAATATTTAATGTATAAATAAAATATCGACTTCATAAAGAAATTATATTTAGAATAAATCTAAAAAAAATAGTTATATTTTAGAGAACATAAATGAAGAGGAGACTCGGAAGAAAGATAACGAGAATGGAAACTGAATTATATATTTTTTAAATAAATAAAAAAATTAGTCTAATGAATAGGGATTCTATTCAATCTTAATGTTTACTTTTTATATATTAACTTAAGGTTTCGTTTACTTGCTAAAAAAAACTGCTTTACATACTTACATATAGCAACTATTTATTTATTAAATATGGATACACAAATCGTAGATTAATTTTTCATATTTTTTGGCTTTCTTAATTATAATCGTAGGTTGTATTTTTCTTTTCCAAGTAATTAATATATAAGTTATCAATTTGTAATTACTAGTTATAATGATTCAAGTTTACATGTAATTAAGTTTATAGCAATATATTTTTGTTGACTTATTAATAAATTTGATATATATAGCAGATGACCTCTAGCCTAGTGGTTAAGAGATATGCATGCAGCCCGAATGGTCAGAAGATCGATTCCCGGTGGGCGCGTTTGCCACAATACCTTCTTTCAACATATATATATATATTATTTTTTTCTTATATATATATATATATATATATATATATATATATATATATATATATATATATATAATATTTTTTCTTAATATATTTGGCCTGGGGCAGTCATGCTAATATTTTTCTTAATATTAGCATGTCCAGCGGCGGCCATGCTAATATTTGGTTAAGACTTACAGAACATTTGAATCGAAATTTCGACAAGAAATCATCGAAAATCTGATTAGTCATTTAGTTGACTTGTTTTTGTAATCCGAATGGATCTAGGCTTGGAAATTATTAGGAGATTTATGTAATATAATTTCCTAAGTTGATTTGAGGTAAACAAGTAATATATCGTTGGTTCGAGTTCATGCTGAAAATGAGTATGGTTTAGATTTTAAGAGTTAGCTTCTCCAGTCAATTTTACTCCTGACTTTAGTAAGATTGTGGATCATATTTAATTGGCTTCTTAAGCGCTATGGCTGATTGGCTTGGAAGTTTAAGGAAGCCTTTCAAGAAAAAGATCTAAGAGGTCATTAAGAAAATATAGAGAGAAAGGTTGAAGAAGAGTTTGTTGGAAAAGGTTGAAGAAGGGATCGTTGGAAACCTTAAAAGAAAAATATTTTGTAGTATCGTTTGTGTGTATATTTTTATTCTAATGTTGTCTTTATGTTGTTGATTGAATATCTTTTTTTTTTTTCCTTTCTTGCGTAAAGTAGGTCGAATTTGACCGAACTATATTATGTATTTGTTCTTGTTGATATTTGTTGTACGTTGTTGTTATTCTAGTTGTAAAATTATTTTATGTATAAGCTTCCGCGTCTTGCACGACATAATAAAATATAAGTTGTAATTATATACAACATTTGTTATACGGTATTATCAAAATAGATAACACCAATTACAAATAAATTTTTATTTCCAATAAGGGGGAAAAAAAACCTAACGATTGAATATAATATTGTGGAACTAAAGATCAGTTGGTAGATGTGATGAAGGGAGGGAATGAGAGAAGATGCCAATACTCTTTGGATACTTTCCAGAAGTTCAGAAGTCAGCTGGGAGTTTGTTAGGTTCCAAGTTAAACTAGTTGGGAACTAGTTTAAGGGAGGGAATGAGAGAAGAAGTCAATGTTTCTGTTGGAAACTTTTCTTGAGTTTAGCTATTTGTTAGAATAAGTCCTAGTCTATAGGATATGCTTGTTAGTGCTTTCAATTTGTTAGTTAGTTGCTGTTGTGAAAAACGTAAGCTAGTATTTCTCATTTCTGTTAAGATGTAAAGGCTATTTAGATAGCCTAAGTTTGTTCAATAAATCAATGAATCATTTCCACAATCTGTTAAGTTTCTGCTTATCTTATTAGTCTTTGATTCTTAACATTGTGGTATCAGAGCCTCATTAAGGGGCCTGAATAGAAAGAAGCAGCAGCTTTCTTTCATTTGCAGCAGCAAGAAGCAATGGCGTCGACATCTGACAACAATTTCGTAGAACCGGCAATTCCTCGCTTTGATGGTCACTATAACCATTAGAGCATTCTAATGGAGAATTTTCTAAGATCCAAAGAGTATTGGCATCTTATGGAAACATGCATTTCTGAACCTGCTAGTGGAGTGGTGTTGACAGTGTAAAACCACTAAATTTCTACTATGATTTTTTTAATAAATTTGGTATTGATTTTTTTACTTCGTATTTGTACGTCGCATACGAGTTTGCTGTAGGAAATAATAATGCATTGTTCTCATTGCTAGGGTTTGTTACAATATATATAGTGTCTATATTTGGGCTTATAGGTATGGGCCATATTTACATTACAAATATAATCTAACATCACCCCCCCCCCCCCCCCCCCCCCCCCTCAAGTTGGAGAATGCAAGTCACAAATGCCCAACTTGAGAAGGAAAGAATCAAACACTTGCTTTCCAAGGGGCTTGGTGAAGATGTCAGCCAGTTGAGAAGAAGTAGGAACATACGAGGCTATTACGGTGCCATCTCTAATAGCATCGCGAACAAAATGCAAATCCACCTCAATATGCTTACTGCGCTCATGAAATACCGGGTTCTGAGCCAGGTGCAGGGCTGACTGACTGTCACAATACACCGACATAGCAGACTCCTGGCGAACGTCCAAACACACCAATAACTCCTTCAACCATTTCAACTCACAAACAAGCGCAGCAAGAGATCGGTATTCAGCCTCAGCGGAAGATCGGGAAACAGTTGATTGCTTCTTGGTTTTCCAAGAAATAGGAGACCCCCCCCAGAAACACCAACCAGCCTGTAACAGAACGGCGAGTCAGGGGACAACTGGCCCAGTCGGAATTACACCAACCAGAAAGACGGAGATCACAATCAGCTTTCAAAAGAATACCCTGTCCTGGTGCATTTTTGAGATATCTGACAACTCTCAAAGCAGCATGCCAATGATCTTGTCGAAGCTCCTGTAAGAATTGAGACAAGATATGCACAGCATAGGCTAAGTCAGGGCGAGTAAACGATAGATAAATCAACCTCCCAACCAGCCTCCGATAAGTCTCTGCATCCGCCATCTTTGGACTAGTCGATTCTGCCAGCTTGTGATTAGGCTCCATGGGAAAACCAGCAGGGCGAGACCCCATCAAACCGCATTCTGAAATGATGTCCAAAGTATACTTCCTTTGACATAAGGAAATGCCTTCCGCACTCCGAGCCACCTCTATGCCAAGAAAGTACTTCAACACACCAAGGTCCTTCATTTGAAAGCAAGAACTAAGGTACTTTTTGAAAGCATCTAAAGCACCCGTGTCATTACCAGACACAATCATATCATCCACATAGATCAAAACATGCAACTCTATCGTCCCTTTAAAAAAGAGAAAAGGGAATAATCGGAATGTGATTGAATAAATCCATAGGATATCAGGGAAGCAGTAAGCTTAGCGAACCAACAACGTGGTGCCTGTTTCAATCCATATAGAGACTTACGCAGGTGACACACTTTGTTGGGTTCACTATGCGAAAAACCTGGCGGCAACTTCATATATACTTCTTCTGTCAGATCTCCATGAAGAAAAGCATTGTGCACATCCATCTGGTGCAAAGTCCAGCCTCTCACAGCTACAACAGCCAAGAACGTCTGAACTGTAGGCATCTTAGCTACCGGGGCAAATATTTCTGAATAGTCGATCCCCTCAACCTGATGATCACCGAACACAACCAGCCGTGCCTCTAAGCGCTCAACACTGCCGTCGGATTTGTACTTTATTTTGTACACCCATCTACTTCCCAATGCTTTCTTCCCAGGAGGCAAATCGACAAGACTCCAAGTCTCATTATCTTTCAGAGCCTGTATTTCAGTTTGCATAGCTGCACGCCAGCCTGAATCTTGCGAGGCCCGACGATAGGAAGTAGGCTCAACACCTGCAGTGATAGCTGCAAGAAAATCTCTGTGTCCAGCAGTAAATATGTCATAACTTAGAAATTGTGTTAGAGGATACGAAGTACCTGAGGAAGTGACGGAAACAGATGAACTGTGGTGAAGGGGGAGACTTTTACTTCGAACAGCATTCGTCACAAAATCCTGTAATCGTACTGGCTGTGATTTCTTTCTCATTCCTCTTCCCAATACTACCTCGTCGGGCACCTCTGGAAACACTGTCTCTCCTGTATCATTAGTAGTATCCGCATCACCCCCAGTGGATGCTCCTGTCAATACTTCTGCATCTACCTGTGCATCCTTGCCACTCGGTGCCGAGCCACCAGCAACCACTCCGGCCTCAGCAACCATAGCCGGCACCATCCCAAAAGCCTCTATATCGTCTTCCGACACCTCAACAGATGTATGACATGTCGCAGAAGACATCTCGCTAGCAGAGCCACACCCAGGAAATTCATTTTCATAAAAAGTAACATCACGGGACACAAAAAATTCACCAGTCTCCAAATCATACAGTTTCTAGCCCTTTTTATCAAGTGGATACCCAACAAAGATATATTTTCTGCTCCTGCTAGCAAATTTATCATGTCGGAATTTCAAATCATACGCATAGCACAGACAACCAAAAATACGTAGATGATCATACGAAGGAGCCGAACCATATAAAACTTCATAAGGAGACTTAAAATGCAAGATACTAGAAGGGGTTCTATTTATCAGATAACATACACCCAGAACACATTCCCCCCAAAAATCCACAGAAAGAGAACCCTGAAATCTCAATGCCCTGGCGACATTTAAAATATGTCGATGTTTTCTTTCTACCCTTCCATTCTGTTGAGGTGTCCCAACACAGGATGTTTGGAACAATATACCTTGAGATGAAAAATAATCTCGTAAACAATTAAATTCAGTGCCATTGTCACTCCGCACACGACGTATATCAGCCCCAAACTGACGTTTCACCATAACAATAAATTTAAGAAACATAGAATAGACAACACACTTATCCTTCAACAAAATAACCCAAACAGCTCTAGAAAAATCATCCACCAAAGTTAAAAAATATCGTGCCCCAATAGATGACGAAACACTATATGGTCCCCACAGATCACAGTGAATAAGGTCAAAGCATCTCAAAGCACGATTATTACTATCAGGAAAAGTATCACGAGTCTGTTTAGCTTGATGACAAATATCACAAGCCTTATGAGAAAACAAACTACTACCAGAGAGAAAAGGTAAAGTTTGCATTACTTTATCTGAAGGATGCCCCAGTCTACTATGCCAAACCTCGGAATCACTCTCTCTGCATGCCAGGATCACCGAAGCCAATGAAGCTGGAACCTTTGTAGTGCCCCGCTCCCGTTGGGGCGAAGCACTATGTAATAGTCTCGTGCCAAGTTAGACATGGTCGGGAACATAGATGGCTAGTCTGACTCGACGACGAGTTTGGTATACAAAAACCATGGCATCAATAAAATCGATTTAGACGAGTGATATGAGTACCGTTCCAACTAATGGATCGACTACTGTTGGAATAAGTCCTAGATGCGGTAGGCGGCGTCTTGGCGAAGGAACTCTAAAGAGAGCGACGCAACCCATCTGCCGTAGGTTTTATTGATTTTCTTGGCTTTTTGAACGAATTGTTGCGTGGATTTGATAGTGTGCTTTCGCGTCAATTTCTGAATGCGTCTTTAGGAATTTCGAAGGAAGGATTGAAGGAAGGGTTCTAATTCGATGCTCGTGCCATTGCAGGTGTTCGTGTAACTGACGCTTGACCGTCATGAAGCGTTCTCCTACTCTCGGCGTAATCTCCTTAGGTGGGTGGTTCTTCGGCCCCTTCTTTTCTACTCCTTTCCGCCAACTAAATTCTTAAAGTTCAACGTTCAAATCGATGATGCTAACGGGATATATGCTTGCACCAAGATCAAGAGCTCGGGATAATATATCAACCTAGAGAAGTTAACTCCGAATTTATAAGTTCACACTAAGTAGAGAAAAGATAAAGTTCTAAGAAAGAGATGGAATTATATTTCATGCCATGCAAAACACAACGATGAAAACCTTGGTGGCGGTACATCATGCCTCGGAGAATTTGGTGCCTACGGGATGCTAAATCAGAACGTACGGTTTTGGGGGAAATGACCCTTGCACGAGTAGGAATGATTATGCGATTTGATAATGGTTACGCTATGCAATTTACTTCATACATATTAAAATGTTTATACATTTGCATGGTCAAGGACGACTTGTGCACAAGGTGAGCTTTCCTTGAGACGGTACCCGGGGCCCTAGGACCGAATCGGCCTAAGAGGAAATTATGGAAATCGTGCTTCGGCGCGAGGCATTGCGAGACCTCCAGTTAGGCTCGCTACCTGGACTGGAGGGCGCATCGCAAGGCTACGTAATCGTCCTTCATGGTGTCGATATCACCAATGACCGCATATAGGATAGATTGCATGCTCACCTATTGTCTTGTGCAGGTGGTAAGTATCATGTATATTTTGTGCAGGAAAGGAGCATGGCCGTGGTAAGAACGCCTTTAAATTGGTTACGTGTTATCGTTTAAAATGTGCCTTCGATATGAACTGCAATTCATATAGTTCTAAATAGAAAGATCACTTCGTATGCTAGAATCCTTAATAAGCAGTGTCGGTTTAGACGAGTGGGTTCATCCCATCCACTAGCAAGTGTGCTAACCCCCAACTCCCCAGGTAACGAGCGCGCTGCGGGAGCTCGAGACTAGACCTGAAGCTGAAGAACGGAAGGCGGCACGAAGCTCTCATATTTTGAAGTATTTTGAAGCCCAACTCAGATCGAAGGCTTTGTTCAAATGTATAAAGGGGCGTGAATGTATGGAACGACAAGGATTATTTCAGGGCAAGCTTGTCGAGAGTTTTTCTTTTGTGTTTCAAGATGTAGCCGCAACGGCATATGTAATGTAAAAATGACCTTGCACATACTTTGCAAGCTTATGAATGAAAAGCTAAATTTCTTTCTATGCTATGTTTTCAACTCTCTGTACTGTTTAATTTCAACGCGTCGAGTCAAAAAGGAATTTCTAATTACACATCCTTGCCTTGTGTAAGTCTATTAAAGACTTGCACGGCATCACGTCCCGACCCGTGGAAATCGATTTATATCGAGTCAAGGCGATCGCGACCGATTCGACAAGTCGGGACGTGACAAGTTGGTATCAGAGCACGGTTCACACCTCGGACCTTTCAAAATACTTCTTTTAGATGATGCCGTTGCGATTTTTCAAAAACTATGCTTTTCGACATATGCGGCCTGAAATAATCGTTCCATACATATAAGCACGTAGATATTTTGAGAATACTAACGGGTTTGCTCAATTTTGTAGGAATGACGGAAAGACTGGGTGTCCCTGCTGTCAACGCCATATTGATTAGCACGGATAGCACCGAAGGTACGACGCCTAGCGAATCTGCCATGGAGCGACTACTACGCCTCATGGAACTCCAACAACGCCAGTCAGAGACGCAGCAACTACAGCTGCAGGAACAGATCCAGGCCCAAGTCAGTGCCCAACAAAAGTAAATGGAGGCCCTGACCCGGATCGTGAGCACCATCGCGACACAACAGAACTCGACGACCGTCATGTCCGAGGAAGAAGTGCAACCCGCAAAGACAAAACATGTGTCTTCCTCCTCCCTGCTCAAGATGACCAAGTTCAAGAAAATGAACCGCCTGAATTCAACGATCGAGCAGAGCCTGACGAAGTCATGGGGTGGCTAGTGAAGATTGAGGGTCTGTTCACTCTCCTCAACATCATGGGGTCCAAGAAAGTCGGGTGCGCAGCGTTGCAGCTCAACTTGAGGGCCTACGACTGGTGGGAGGCGAAGAAACAGGAACTCAAAGAGGCCAACCCCAATGCCAAGATCTCGTGAGAGACGTTCAAACTGGCCTTCCTCGAGCAATACATCCCTCGTTCCCTTCATCGACAGAAGGAAGAGGAATTCATGTCCTTGAAGCAAGGAAACTTGTCCGTTGAAGACTACGAAGCGAAGTTCGCGAAGCTTGCAAAGTTTGCCGGGGCCTTTCTGCCGAACACGGAGGCGTGGTACGAGCGCTTCCATCAAGGCCTGAATGATGATTTGCGTCGGGACGTCATGAACCAGCGATGCCAGACGTACAGGGAATCATATAACGCCGTCCTTGATAGTGAACGGATCTTCGGTCGAGCGTCGCAGAAGGGCGGATCAAGCATCCGCAACAACTTCAACAAGCGTCCTCACGACGCGGGAGGATCTGGTGCGCCAAAGTGCCAGAACACGTCCGAGTATCGGGGGCCTCACCCAGGCGTACGGTGCCATCGCTGCGGCAAGATGGGACATCTGGCGGTCGATCGCCGAGGGGGATGCTTCAAGTGTGGCCAGCTAGGTCACCAAGGCTGTAGATTATCGCATGGGGAGGGCGAACCAATATCCACCAAGGGACGTCCAGAACCAGAACAGGATGCCTCCCGCCCATGGCGCAAACGCGGTGCCCGTGAACCCACAAAATTGCCAAGGGGCACAAGGCCGAGTCTACGCACTGACTCGGGATGAAGCCTATGCGTCCGACACTGTCATGACAGGTATACTACTCTATAAAAATATGCCTGCTAGAGTATTGTTCGATTCGGGTGCTACGCATAGTTTCATATCTGCCGACTTTGTAAAAGAGAATCAACTACCTATGCAACTTTTAGATATGAATCTTAGCGTTAGCACTCTATCGGGAGAAGATATGTCTGCCACTCAAATTTGTAGGGATGGTTACATATGCATCGGAGGGAGGAATCTATCCTTGGAAGTTATCGTCCTCGACGTCAAGGAGTACGATATAATCCTCGGCATGGATTGGTTGGGTGCATGCCACGCAACGATCGAGTGCGCGGAGAAGAGAGTTGTGTTCCGCCTTCCCGGCGAAACCGAGTTCTCCTATTCGTGCGGAGCAGCATCAAAGTCGGCAATGATGATATCGGCGATTTCGGCAAGGCGTATGTTGCATTCTGGGTGCAGCGGGTACCTAGCATCAGTTCGAGACACGAGAACGAAGATTGCAAGCACGGCCCAGACTAAAGTCGTGGCAGAATTTCCTGATGTGTTCCCAGACGAGTTGCCAGGGATGCCGTCGGACCGAGAGATAGAATTCAGCATCGACACCTTCCCGGACACCCGACCGATATCCAAAGTACCTTATCGAATGGCGCCGACAGAGCTGAAGGAACTGAAAGCACAACTACAAGAGTTACTAGATCGCGAATATATTTGCCCTAGTGTCTCCCCGTGGAGTACCCCAGTGTTGTTTGTGAGGAAGAAGGATGGATCGATGCGGCTGTGCATCGATTATCGGGAACTCAAAAAAGCTACGGTATAAAACAAGTACCCGTTACCGAGGATAGACGATTTGTTTGACCAGCTGCAAGGGGCGACGGTATTTTCCAAGATTGATCTTCGCTCAGGCTACCATCAATTGAAGATCAAGTCCGAGGACGTGCCGAAGTCCGCCTTTCGAACTCGATATGGTCACTACGAATTTCTGGTCATGCCCTTCGGCTTGACCAACGCTCCTGCTGCGTTCATGGATCTAATGAACCGGGTGTTCCGACCGTTCATAGACAAATTTGTCGTCGTATTCATCGATGACATCCTTATATATTCGAAGAGCAAGGACGAGCACGTGGAACACTTGAAGACGGTGCTACAGACTCTGCGTGAACACCAACTCTATGCCAAGCTAAGCAAGTACGAGTTCTGGATGAATAGCGTGATGTTTCTTGGGTACGTTGTCTCAGCTGAAGGCGTCACGGTGGACCCAAAGAAGATTGAAGCAATAGTCGAATGGAAGCGGCCTACCTCAGCAGGCGACATTCGAAGTTTTGTCGGCTTGGCGGGCTACTACCGTAGATTCGTGAAAGATTTTGCCAAAATTGTGTTACCTCTGGCTCGCCTCACCCAGAAGGGAGTCGCATTCGAGTGGAACGACATCTGCGAATCGAGCTTCCAAGAGTTAAAAAAACGGCTCATCTCAGCGCCGATCCTTGCACTTCCAGACGGGCCAGAAGGGTTTCAAATATTTAGCGATGCATCACGGACGGGTTTGGGATGCGTGCTTATACAAAGGGATAAGGTGATTTCGTTTGCTTCGAGGCAATTGAAGCAACACGAGAAGAATTATCCTACGCATGATCTTGAGTTAGCGGCTATTATGTTCGCATTGAAGCTATGGCGGCACTATCTTTATGGTGTGGCTTGCAGAATCTATACGGACCATAAGAGCCTCAAGTACATCTTCACTCAACGGGACCTGAACTTACGACAGTTGCGTTGGCTCGAACTCATTAAAGACTATAATCTGACTATCGAGTACACGCCGGGTAAGAGAAACGTCGTAGCGGACGCTCTAAGTAGAATGTTTACAGGGTGCTTGTCTATCAACCGTAACATACAGCGAGACTTGGCAGAGATGGGTATCGAACTCCGAATCCATTACCGTGGAGCACGATTGGCCCAATTGTACCTTGAGTCGACCTTGCACAATAAAATAAAGACCGTACAGGAGGACGACCCATTCCTGAAGAAGATGCGCGAGCTGATTTCGACGGGAAAGGCGACCGACTTTGTGGTGGACGAGGGCGGAATGATGCGGATGAAGGGGAGGATATGCGTGCCGGACCATGCTGAACTTAGAAAGAAGATTCTGACGGAGGCCCATTATGCGAAGTACTCGTTGCACCCTGGGAGTACCAAAATGTATAAGGACCTGCGCACGACCTTTTGGTGGCACGACATGAAAAAAGATGTGGCAACATTTGTGTCACAGTGCATGGCCTGTCAACGGGTGAAGGCCGAGCATCAAAGACCAGGCGGGGAGCTACAAAACCTTGACATTCCAGTATGGAAGTGGAACGACATCTCTATGGATTTCATCATGGGCCTTCCGAAGACGTCGCGGGGGAATGATGCGATTTGGGTCATTGTCGATCGTTTGACCAAATCTGCTCATTTCATCGCTATTAAAGCATCATGGAGCGTCGATCGGTTAGCTCAGATTTATCTTGACGAGATCGTCAGACTGTACGGGGTACCTGCCATAATTATTTCGGACAGAGACGGGCGATTCTTATCACGTTTCTGGACGAGTCTACAGGCGGCGCTGGGCACTAAGTTGAACCTTAGCTCCGCGTACAACCCGCAAACCGATGGCCAGACAGAAAGAGTGAATCAAATCCTGGAGGATATACTACGTCTGTGCGTGATAGATTTGAAGACTAGTTGGGACACGTACTTGCCGCTCGCGAAGTTCGTATACAACAACACTTATCAATCCAGCATCCAAATGGCTCCCTACGAGGCACTTTACGGGAGGAAGTGCCGATCTCCGATTTGTTGGGACGAACTCGGGGAACGACAGGTCCTCGGGCCAGAACTAGTCGAACAAGCCGTCGAGAAGGTCTGCATGATTCGAGATAGGCTCCGTGTTGCTCAGAGTCGACAAAAGAGTTATGCAGATACTCGTCGACGACCATTAGAGTTCTTGCTTGGAGACCATGTGTTTCTGAAGGTGACGCCGATGCGGGGCGTCACGCGATTCGGAGTAAAGGGCAAGCTGAGTCCGAGATTCGTAGGGCCCTTCGAGATCCTCGAAAGAGTGGCGACCGTTGCTTACCGGATCGCGCTACCTCCTGCCCTGGCCGAAGTGCACGACGTCTTCCATGTGTCCCAACTTCGGAAGTACGTGCATGACCCAAGTCATGTGGTTAGTTTCGATCAGTTGGAGCTACGCGCTGATCTATCATACTCGGAGGAGCCCGTACAAATTTTGGACCGTAAAGAAAAGATCCTGCGGAGCCGATCGATGTCCTTGGTTCGCGTACTCTGGCGCAACCATTCCGTTGAGGAGTCGACGTGGGAACTAGAGGCGGAGATGAAAGAGAAGTACCCTTCACTTTTTGCCGACGAAGGTCAGACCCTTATTCTTAAGTTTCGGGACGAAACTTTTTCTTAAAGGTATATTATGTAGTGCCCCGCTCCCGTTGGGGCGAAGCACTATGTAATAGGCTTGTGCCAAGTTAGATATGGTCGGGAACATAGATGGCTAGTCTGACTCGGCGACAGGTTTGGTATACAAAAACCATGACATCAATAAAATCGATTTGGACGAGTGATATGAGTACCGTTCCAACTAATGGATCGACTACTGTTGGAATAAGTCCTAGATGCGGTAGGCGGCGTCTTGGCGAAGGAACTCTAAAAAGAGCGACGCAACCCGTCTGCCGTGGGTTTTATTGGTTTTCTTGGCTTTCTGAACAAATTGTTGCGTGGATTTGATAGTGTGCTTTCGCGTCGATTTCTGAATACGTCTTTGGGAATTTCGAAGGAAGGATTGAAGGAAGGGTTCTAATTCGATGCTCGTGCCATTGTAGGAGTTCGTGTAACTGATGTTTGACCGTCGTGAAGCGTTCTCCTACTCTCGTCGCAATCTCCTTAGGTGGGTGGTTCTTCGGCCCCTTCATTTCTACTCCTTTCCGCCAACTAAATTCTTAAAGTTCAACGTTCAAATCGATGATGCTAACGGGATGTATGCTTGCCACTAAGATCAAGAGCTCGGGATAATATATCAACCTAGAGAAGTTAACTCCGAATTTATAAGTTCATACTAAGTAGAGAAAAGATAAAGTTCTAAGAAAGAGATAGAATTATATTTCATGCCATGCAAAACACAACGATGAAAACCTTGGTGGCGGTACATCATGCCTCGGAGAATTTGGTGCCTACGGGATGCTAAATCAGAACGTACGGTTTCGGGGGAAAGGACCCTTGTACGAGTAGGAATGATTATGCGATTTGATAATGGTTACGCTATGCAATTTACTTCATACATATTAAACTGTTCATACATTCGCATTGTAAAGGATGACTTGTGCACAAGGTGAGCTTTCCTCGAGACGGTACCCGGGGCCCTGGGACCGAATCGGCCTAGGAGGAAATTATGGAAATCGTGCTTCGGCACGAGGCATTGCGAGACTACCAGTTAGGCTCGCTACCTGGGCTGGAGGGCGCGTCGCAAGGCTACGTAATCGTCCTTTATGGTGTCGATATCACCAATGACCGCATATAGGATAGATTGCATGCTCACCTGTAATGTCCCAAATTCGTGATACGTATTTAGTATACGTATACGTGTTTTGGACCCATATTTTATTTTAGTCATGATTAGTTATCTTGGTTTATTTTGTATTGGCTTGGTTTTATTGGCATGGATAGTTCAATTGGTTTTAATGGTTCATGGGTTTATCTTGGATTAGTGAGGCTGGGTTTATTTCATGGTTTATTTGGTTTAAATTGCTAGAGAGAGAGTTTATTGGCCTTGACTTGGTTCACCTTGGTTTATTTTGGTTTGGTCTATTTTGGTTTAACATAGAGAACCCTACCAAATTATAAATATCAACTTCTCTCTCTCTCCTTATTATTTTCTTCATCTTCTTCCTCTCCACCACCACCACCAACCTAGGCAAGTGCATCTTGCTATCACTTGAGGGCTACATTTTATTTGTCTATTAGTTTTATTAGCTCATTTTGAGCAACATTAGAACCTGGATTTTCTCTATTTGGAGCTTGGAATTTTGTAGATCTAGGTTTGAAGTATTTTCAAATTTTAGTGGATTTGATCTATGAAACTTGTTTATTTTCATGTTTTGATTGTTCTATGTGGAAGAGAATTGAATTTTACACAATTTAGACCCATGTAAAGTTGGATTTAGACTTGTTTTGACCTAGTTGTGGTCCTTGGAATTTCTGAGTTCCATGGCTTTTTCTTTCGGTTTGGGGAAGAAGACCCCTATTCCCGAGCGCAATCCAGTCCAGCGCTCTTTAGCACTGGCACAAACCAGTTAGCCCAGCACTCTTTAGTGATGGCGCAATCTAGCCTCGTGCAGCTCGTTTTGGCGCAATCCAGCCAGCGCAGCTCGCCCTGGCGCAATCCATTCTCTGCGCAATCCGGTGTGTGTGCAATCCAGTGTGTGCGCAATCCGATCCCTGCGCAATCCGACTCAGTGCGGCTCAGCTCTTGTGCAGTTCATCTTCTGCACAATCTGACCTAGCGCAATCCATTTCCCTGCGCGCTTGACCCAGCGCAGTCCAGCCCCTGCGCGATCCAACTCTCACACAGTTCATCCCTTGCGCACTCTAACCCCTGCGCAATCCATTGGCCATGTTGATTTTGTTTTAATCCTCTAGGCTTGGCTTCTCTTCTATGGATTGGAGTTTTGAGATCTTGTTTCACATGACACGACTGCTTGACCCAACACGACCTGGCACGGTTTTTGATGAATTGCTTATGACTAATATGGTTTCTAATTTCTGTGATTTATGATCCGGGTACTTTTTGATCTTCTTGATAGTGACCCGATGGGATGCACACTTGACTTGTAACCGGTGATTCATATTAGTCCTGTATATGGATATTTTATTAGATATTTTACGCCCATTTTATATCCTTACGCCTTTTGTCATGAACTTGATAATCAAGAATTTATTTAATATGTTTGGAATGATAACTTGACATGATTGGCTTGACATGATAGACTTGATATGACAACCTGACTTGATGATGACCTGTAGTGGTGCACTCTTCACAAGTAACCTGACATGGCACGACAGTGACCCGTAGTGGTGCGCTCTCGACCAGTAACCTGACATGACATGATAGTGGCCCGTCGTGGCGCACTCCTGACTAGTATACTTGACCGGATAACCTGACATGTTATATCTCGATAAGCCGTTGCGGCGGCTACTTGACATGACATGACCTGTATAATAACTTGACACCGTGGGCGATTATGCTTGTATAAATGAACCAGTCTTGTCTCGCATCATTTCTAGGGCATGGACCCCTGAGTACCACGGTCAGGGGTACATATTGAAATAAACTAAGGTTAATAACTAGAATAATCTACTAGTCATGAAGAGATGTTCCCCAGTTACAGGCGACCCCGTTATTCCGGCCGCAAATGTTTGGACTTGTAGCCTGCCGACGAGTAGGGCACATTTCCAGCCTACTATCATGTGGGGCACTCTCGATTGTCACTTTAATGATTGAACTCTCTGGATTGTCACTATAATGATTGCCTGGATAACCTGGGTAGCTGCAGGGCCTGTGACTACTTGGAGCATCTCATTGCATCTTGCTAGTAACTAGGATTGTGATAAGCCTAGTTAGTTAATGTAGAAAGCCGTAGGCAATGATTGGCCGTGATTGATTGGATGGAGTCTAGTCCAGTTTAGTATTGTCTAGAATTGATCGATTGCAAGATTGTACCAGCATGATTGAATGATTGTCACTCCAGATTGTCACTATAATGCTTGAACACTATTGTCACCCCAGATTGTACTATCCTGATTGTACCCTTCATTGTCACTTTCATCATTGTCTTCTTTTCATATATATTGTCCAGCTATATTTTATTTAACATGATGCTTCTCTTAATTATTTTTTCTGATTGGGACAAGTGTATTGGTAGTGCGCGAACCCCAATCTGTGTTACTTATTGTTTTCTTACATGTTGAATGCTAATGATTTACTGGTTTTAGTCCTTAAGTGAAGCCTCCTTTGTGGCACTTGCTCTTTCTGGGGTCTGACCCAGCTGGTTTTGTATGGCCAGATACCGGAGCAGCACCAAAGGATCTACTGGATTTCCAGCCAGATGGATGCCACTAGGCGGAACCTTGGCAACGAATGGGTTTCTTTTGTTCTTCCACTGTAATATTGTAAATAATTCTGTTGAGGCGTTTAGCCGACGAGCAAGTGTTAGCTCGTATTGCACTTTTCTTATTGTCTGCCTACGGGCTGTAACATGATTGACAAGCCCCGGAGGTTGATCATGTATGACTGAACTCTTGCTAGTCCTTACATTTTGTACGACTAGCTTCATGATCATCTGATATGTAATATTTGGGACGCCTTATATTTATGTATTTGATGCTCTGACATCTTGTGATTATTACTAGTTGGTTGAGATTGAGACAATAGGCTATTTTATGACCTTAAGAGACTGATGGATTGTAGTGAAACCCTCACATATCTAGACAGCCGTGACCGTATAGCGGTGTGGATCCCATTCCGTTATACGTAGCTGGCTATGTCTGCCCCCGCTCTCCAGTATTCTGGTTCTGGGGCATGACATGGTTTAAGTGGTGGCCCATGCAGGTCTTGTCAATCAAGATATGTGGGGGTTTACCAGATAGATGTCTCAATCCGTACTCGCCTTTGATCTCCACTTGTATCTTCTTATCTCCTTGGATCCCTGACTTGATAACATGCTTGCATCATTGTTTTATCCTGGTCCTTCCTTAATATCCCTGATGTTATTGCTTCAGTGACATCGTTCATGTTGATCAGCCGGAAGGAGCCCAGCCGGCAGCCCAGCAACAGCAAGAAGATCAAGATCAGTCCTCAGCAGCAGTCTCCCGAGCCGTGCCTCCTGGAGAACCAGTACCACCAGTTCAGCCCGTTCAGCCTGCAGAGCCGGATGATGGCACCTTGGTAGGTCTCATCAGGACCTTGATAGCTTTCCAGGATCGTCGAGGAGACGCCTTGCACCAGGCAGTGGCAGATGCTTTGACCAGAGGCGGTCATCCAGGGAACAGTGCGGTCAACAGTTTCAAGCGTCTGAACCCTCCATTCTTCGATGGCAGCGAGGATGCCATTGCTGCCGATGCTTGGCTACAGGATACAGAGGTGATTTTTGAAGCCACGAAGACTCCAGAGAACGAGAAGGTGGCTGTGGTACGCCTACAGTTATTGGATTTAGCCCGCAGTTGGTGGGCCGCACAAGCAGTGGGATTGGCAACACCTATCTCCTGGGCAGTGTTCAGCGAGAAGTTCCAGATCACGTATTATGATGCAGTGGCTCGATATGACCTGCAGACCAGATTTGCCAACCTGAAGCAAGGAGGCAGGACGGTCGACAGTTATGCATCGGAGTTTTCTAGGCTTAGTCGGTTTGCTCCCACCTTGGTGGCGACCGAGTTTGATAGAGCCCAGCGGTTCCAGCAGGGGCTCCACTTGGAGATCATATTGGCAGTAGAGCAGTTCGAGCATCAGACCTATGATGCGGTATTGCGAGCAGCGAGGAGGCACGAGTATACCTCCCAGAGAATAGTAGACAGGACCGGAGGTCGGAAGCGGTCCCATAGTCAGATGAACCAGTCTTCGGCACCACCTCCAGCAGCTAGGACTTTAACTATTGGAGCTCCGTGGCGAGCAGCTTCAGTTACGTCGGACCAGCACTCAACCCCGATGTACTCTTCGCAGAAACAGAAGCAAGCGCAGTCTTCCGCCGTAGGCTGTTCTTATTGTGGGAAGCCTGGACACGTGGTAGCGGAGTGTCGCAAGGCGCTAGGATTATGCTTGTTGTGTGGGGCACCGGACCATAGGGTGGGGTCCTGCCCATTCAGAGTCGATTCAGCATCAACAGTATCTAGTCCCTCGGTTGGGGGACCAGCACCAGTACCAGCTCCAGTTCACCAGCAACAACAGTTTCCGTTCCCGAGGCCATTGCCGACTCAGGCCCAGACTTTCGAGCAACAGAACCCGCGGCAGTTTGCTCTAGCCCAGGCTCAGGTTCAGAATCGGCCGAGAGGTATATGTGTCCTCTCATCTTGCTTTTCTACCGTCATTATGCGGGGTGCATGACATATTTCATGTATCCTGATTGTGACGGAACATCCCGGACCCGAGCCATATCCTAGATCATTCGAAAGGGTTGGTACCAATAACCGTAACCTTTTCGTATAAGGAGAGGCCCGTGTCCATGTTTGACCAAAGAGAGAGACCTTAAGCGCAAGACTATCAGTTTAGTCCGTATTGCTTAGAGTCATCCCTCTTTGGGAGAGTCAAACTTGGGAGCATGTGGGATGATTTTTAATCAGGGCATCCCGGCTGGTTTGACTCGTAAGGTGTAATATCTTCCTTATGCCTTACGCTTCGAATCCTTGCTTGCATGAATGATTGTATGATTGATTGGTAGCGTAGATTACCTATGATAGAATAGCTTTCCCTTACATCTCTAGCCTCTTGATTAAATTCCGAGGACGGAATTCTTTTAAGGTGGGTAGGATGTAATGTCCCAAATTTGTGATACGTATTTAGTATACGTATACGTGTTTTGGACCCATATTTTATTTTAGTCATGATTAGTTATCTTGGTTTATTTTGCATTGGCTTGGTTTTATTGGCATGGATAGTTCAATTGGTTTTAATGGTTCATGGGTTTATCTTGGATTAATGAGGCTGGGTTTATTTCATGGTTCATTTGGTTTAAATTGCTAGAGAGAGAGTTTATTGGCCTTGACTTGGTTCACCTTGGTTTATTTTGGTTTGGTCTATTTTGGTTTAACATAGAGAACCCTACCAAATTATAAATATCAACTTCTCTCTCTCTCCTTATTATTTTCTTCATGTTCTTCCTCAAGCTTCTTCCTCTCCACCACCACCACCAACCTAGGCAAGTGCATCTTGCTATCACTTGAGGGCTACATTTTATTTGTCTATTAGTTTTATTAGCTCATTTTGAGCAACATTAGAACCTGGATTTTCTCTATTTGGAGCTTGGAATTTTGTAGATCTAGGTTTGAAGTATTTTCAGATTTTGGTGGATTTGATCTATAAAACTTGTTTATTTTCATGTTTTGATTGTTCTATGTGGAAGAGAATTGAATTTTACACAATTTAGACCCTTGCAAAGTTGGATTTGGACTTGTTTTGACCTAGTTGTGGTCCTTGGAATTTCTGAGTTCCATGGCTTTTTCTCTCGGTTTGGGGAAGAAGACCCCTGTTCCCGAGCGCAATCCAGTCCAGCGCTTTTTAGCGCTGGCACAAACCAGTTAGCCCAGCACTCTTTAGTGATGGCGCAATCTAGCCTCGTGCAGCTCGTTTTGGCGCAATCCAGCCAGCGCAGCTCACCCTGGCGCAATCCATTCTCTGCGCAATTCGGTGTGTGCGCAATCCAGTGTGTGCGCAATCCGATCCCTGCGCAATCCGACTCAGCGCGGCTCAGCTCTTGCGCAATTCATCTTCTGCGCAATCTGACCTAGCGTAATCCATTTTCCTGCGCGCTTGACCCAGCGCAGTCCAGCCCCTGTGCGATCCAACTCTCGCGCAGTTCATCCCTTGCGCACTCTAACCCCTGCGCAATCCATTGTCCATGTTGATTTTGTTTTAATCCTCTAGGCTTGGCTTCTCTTCTATGGATTGGAGTTTTGAGATCTTGTTTCACATGACACGACTGCTTGACCCAACACGACCTGGCACGGTTTTTGATGAATTGCTTATGACTAATACGGTTTCTGATTTCTGTGATTTATGATCCGGGTACTTTCTGATCTTCTTGATAGTGACCCGATGGGATGCACACTTGACTTGTAACCGGTAATTCATATTAGTCCTGTATATGGATATTTTATTAGATATTTTACGCCCATTTTATATCCTTACGCCTTTTGTCATGAACTTGATAATCACGAATTTATTTAATATGTTTGGAATGATAACTTGACATGATTGGCTTGACATGATAGACTTGATATGACAACCTGACTTGATGATGACCTGTAGTGGTGCACTCTTCACAAGTAACCTGACATGGCACGACAGTGACCCGTAGTGGTGCGCTCTCGACCAGTAACCTGACATGACATGATAGTGGCCCGTCGTGGCGCACTCCTGACTAGTATACTTGACCGGATAACCTGACATGTTATATCTCGATAAGCCGTTGCGGCGGCTACTTGACATGACATGACCTGTATAATGACTTGACACCGTGGGCGATTGTGCTTGTATAAATGAACCAGTCTTGTCTCGCATCATTTCTAGGGCATGGACCCCTGAGTACCACGGTCAGGGGTACATATTGAAATAAACTAAGGTTAATAACTAGAATAATCTACTAGTCATGAAGAGATGTTCCCCAGTTACAGGCGACCCCGTTATTTCGGCCGCAAATGTTTGGACTTGTAGCCTGCCGACGAGTAGGGCACATTTCCAGCCCACTGTCATGTGGGGCACTCTCGATTGTCACTTTAATGATTGAACTCTATTGTCTTGCACTCTCCCTCCATTGACACTTTAATGATTGAACTCTCTGGATTGTCACTATAATGATTGCCTGGATAACCTGGGTAGCTGCAGGGCCTGTGACTACTTGGAGCATCTCATTGCATCTTGCTAGTAACTAGGATTGTGATAATCCTAGTTAGTTAATGTAGAAAGCCGTAGGCAATGATTGGCCGTGATTGATTGGATGGAGTCTAGTCCAGTTTAGTATTATCTAGAAGTGATCGATTGCAAGATTGTACCAGCATGATTGAATGATTGTCACTCCAGATTGTCACTATAATGCTTGAACACTATTGTCACCCCAGATTGTACTATCCTGATTGTACCCTTCATTGTCACTTTCATCATTGTCTTCTTTTCATATATATTGTCCAGCTATATTTTATTTAACATGATGCTTCTCTTAATTATTTTCTCTGATTGGGACAAGTGCATTGGTAGTACGCGAACCCTAATCTGTGTTACTTATTGTTTTCTTACATGTTGAATGCTAATGATTTGCTGGTTTTAGTCCTTAAGTGAAGCCTCCTTTGTGGCACTTGCTCTTTCTTGGGTCTGACCCAGCTAGTTTTGTATGGCCAGATACCGGAGCAGCACCAAAGGATCTACCGGATTTCCAGCCAGATGGATGCCACTAGGCGGAACCTTGGCAACGAATGGGTTTCTTTTGTTCTCCCACTGTAATATTGCAAATAATTCTGTTGAGGCGTTTAGCCGACGAGCAAGTGTTAGCTCGTATTGCACTTTTCTTATTGTCTGCCTACGGGCTGTAACATGATTGACAAGCCCCGGGGGTTGATCATGTATGACTGAACTCTTGCTAGTCCTTACATTTTGTACGACTAGCTTCATGATCATCTGATATGTAATATTTGGGACGCCTTATATTTATGTATTTGATGCTCTGACATCTTGTGATTATTACTAGTTGGTTGAGATTGAGACAATAGGCTATTTTATGACCTTAAGAGACTGATAGATTGTAGTGAAACCCTCACATATCTAGACAGCCGTGACCGTATAGCGGTGTGGATCCCATTCCGTTATACGTAGCTGGCTATGTCTGCCCCCGCTCTCCAGTATTCTTGTTCTGGGGCGTGACATCACCTATTGTCTTGTGCAGGTGGTAAGTATCATGTATATTTTGTGCAGGAAAGGAGCACGACCGTGGTAAGAACACCTTTAAATTGGTTATATGTTATCGTTTAAAATGTGCCTTCGATATGAACTGCAATTCATATAGTTCTAAATAGAAAGATCACTTCGTATGCTAGAATCCTTAATAAGCAGTGTCGGTTTAGACGAGTGGGTTCGTCCCATCCACTAGCAAGTGTGCTAACCCCCAACTCCCCAGGTAATGAGCGCGCTGCGGGAGCTCGAGACTAGACCTGAAACTGAAGAACGGGAGACGGCACGAAGCTCTCATATTTTGAAGTATTTTGAAGCCCAACTCAGATCGAAGGCTTTGTTCAAATGTATAAAGGGGCGTGAATGTATGGAACAATAAGGATTATTTCAGGGCAAACTTGTCGAGAGTTTTTCTTTTGTGTTTCAAGATATAGCCGCAACGGCATATGTAATGTAAAAATGACCTTGCACATACTTTGCAAGCTTATGAATGAAAAGCTAAATTTCTTCCTATGTTATGTCTTCAACTCTCTGCACTGTTTAATTTCAACGCGTCGAGTCAAAAAGGAATTTCCAATTACACATCCTTGCCTTGTGTAAGTCCATTAAAGACTTCCACGACATCACGTCCCGACCCGTGGAGATCGATTTATATCGAGTCAAGGCGATGGCGACCGATTCGGCGAGTCGGGGCGTGACAACCTCCCCCAAGAAGAAAGTCCACCCCATTGTTCACCTGCTCCAATCACCATCCTCGTACTTCGGTCCTGAACAAAATACAAATCAGGAGTAAATAACATATCACAATTTCTGGCCCCAATCAATTGTGAGACAGAGATCAAGTTGCAAGTCAATGTCGGAACGTAAAGAACATCCGTCAACACCAATGAAGCGGTCAAAAATACTTTGCCTCTTAGAACAGCCTCAATAGTGCTCCCATCCGGCAAAGTCACAGGACAGACAGGGCCCTCAAAGTAATCAACTAAACAAGCACGAGAACCTGTCGCATGAAGAGTAGCCCCAGTATCGAATATCCAAGGGACAGAAGTATTCTTACCCATCAGGCGATCAGATTTTGAAGTACCAGGGTTTGAAGGATTGTCGTTACCCAGCAAGCTCATCAGTTTCTGCCATTGTTCACCTGAGAGTGGTGAAGGATACCCTCCATGCATCATATCCGTCGAACTCCCAGCAAGACCAGCAGGGATACCATGACCAGCAGCGGTGACATGATGAACAACCCCTGCGCCACCAGCGCCACGTCCCCTATCACGTCTCTGCTGTGGTGTCGGGCCTCTGCCACCACCAGCACCACGTCCGCCCTCACGCCGAGGACGAGTCTTCCACCACTCTGGATAGCCAATCTTGGCAAAGCAAGTTGCAACATCATGACCTGTTTTCTTGTAATGAGTACAGATCATACCTGATTTGTCCCTGGAATCTGAGGTTCTACTATTAGAAGTAGTAGAAATATGAGGTGAAGACTTGATAGCCAGCGCCATCACCTCCTCAGTAGCGGATTGGACCTGAGATTTTTGCATATCCTCCTCCTCACGGACTGCCTGGTATGCCCGATCTAAACTTGGCTGAGGATCCTGAGCCAAAAGATTAGATCGGGTATGACCATACAACTCAGCATTCAACCCATACGTAAAGTCCTGAAAGTGGTCTTCATCCCTCATAACCGCAGCTTTGCAGCAAGTTCACCACAGGTACAAGTAGGCAAAAAAAAAAATAAGCAGCTTGTTCATCCCACAGAGACTGCAAATTTCTAAAGTAGGTTTCCACAGACATCGACGCCGTTTGTTTCCATTCAGCCAAAGCCACCTTAATTTGTTGCTTCCGAGTGCCATTGCTAACAACAAATCTTTTCTCCAACAAGTTCCACAATGGATAAACCTCCTCAAAGTACGGCAAAGATTTCTTCAGAGACGGATCAATGGTATTAAGAACCCATTGAACCAATAGCGCTTGCACGCATCTCCAATCAAGCAATTTACTAGCATCAGTAATAGGTTTGACTTCAGTACCTTCCAGAAAAGTGATCTTTTGCCTAGAGATCAGGGAGAGACGTATCGACCGAGACCACTCAGAATAGTTCGGTCCATGGAAAATATAGGAGTAATGATATTTTCTGGTTGATCAGCAGAACTCAAAAAATATGGATCCTTCGGATTAGGATAATTTGGGTTGTGTGCACCGCCACCGTCAGTCGCGACGGAGTAGCTGGACGCAGCATCATCTGCCATTGCTGATGTCGGGTGTACAAAAAAATTTGGACAAGACGAATCAGCCGCTGATGGACGGGGTCGGCGGCGAATCGGCCGCGATCAGGGGTGCCGGATCTGGCGCGTAGGAGCGAGCAGATGTCGAGTGTACAAAATTTTGTACAACTCCGACGAATCTGCCGCTGATGGACGGGGTCGACGGCGAATCGACCGCGATCAGGAGCGCCGAATATATATATATATATATATATATATATATATATATATATATATATATATATATATATATATATATATATATATATATATTAAGCTTTCTTCTTCTTTGGACTACAGTTGTTGAACAAATAACATGCAAGATACTTCTTCGGCAAAGAAGTACGTGGATGCTGCGGGAAACTTTAAGAAGCACGAGGATGCTTCTTCTTCTTTGGACTACAGTTGTTGAACAAACGGACAGGCGCGGTCAGTACAATGTTAAACAAACGGACAGGCACCCTCCGGTCGGCTGCGGATCGGTCAGGAGGAGCGGCGTGCGCGAGCGTTCGGCGGGTCGGCGCCTGATCGGATCCGTACGGCGGATCGGTCAGGTCGGCGCGGTCGGCGTGGTCGGCACGGGCGCGGTCGGCGCGGGCGCAGTCGGCGCGGGAGCAGGCTAGGATTTTTTGGGAGATGGCGGCTAGGTTTTTTTTTGGGAGGTTCTGATACCATGTAGGAAATAATAATGCCTTGTTCTCATTGCTAGGGTTTGTTACAATATATATAGTGTCTATATTTGGGCTTATGGGTATGGGCCATATTTACATTACAAATATAATCTAACATTTGTGTTTCCTAAATTTTTCATCAAGTGCGAATAAGTGCGAAGTACATATTTTTATAAAACGTTTTAATTATATAGATGTAGAAAATATTTCAAAATAATAAACGATAAATATTTTATATTGCTTGAAGTTGTAAATGCGTCGCGTCGAGGATTGCCAAACTTTATTTTTATTTTAAAAATGCCATTTTATTTTTTGGTACAAGTATAACTAGTAATTTTGAAAAACTGTATTTTATGTAAGTATTATTTTTGCATGCGAGTGTATATATATTTGTATTTTTGAAATTAATTATTATCATTAATATATTATTTCGAAAAATGTATATTAAATATGGGTTGATTTAATATGTAATTAATTATGGTGATTTAAGTTGGAAAAAAATATTAAGTTATTTAAATACAGTTTAAATTAGAGGTAGAATCTATCTACATTGGATTATATTTGATTGAGTTACTTTTAAATCAATTAGAATTAAATAGTGGAAAATCCAAAGGGAATTAAAACTCTTCTTAGTCCTTATCTAGATAAGACTTTTGTAAACCCCCTGATTTTTCAAAATAAATATTTCTGAAATTTTTTTGGATTTTTAAATAACTATTTATTGACTTATTATATAATTTGTATTATTTTACATATATTTAGTATAGTGCTCATTAGTGAATTTAGTATAAAAATATATAAATCTATTTTTCTAGTACATTAAGGATCTAAACTGTATTATACAATTTTTCTCAAAATT
This sequence comes from Iris pallida, assembly GCA_029216955.1. Lineage (NCBI taxonomy): Eukaryota > Viridiplantae > Streptophyta > Magnoliopsida > Asparagales > Iridaceae > Iris > Iris pallida. The sequence continues at coordinate 27,481,296 of JANAVB010027397.1, forward strand.
TTAGGATTTATTTCATAACTTTTATTACTTTTTACATGTTACTTATATTGTACACTATTTATATAATATAAAATAAATGTCAATTTAGTATTAAATATTTTAGCTTGTATAAATAAGATTAGATAAAGGTTGTTTAAATAAATATTAACTCTATTTATTATCTATAGTAATTTTAAATAATGTTATAGATAATTTAGATAAATATGAACTATATTTTAAGTTAATCATAATCCTAAGTCTAATAGGAAAGCATCCCTATCTATATTATATCATAACAAAGTAACTCTTATCAATTTAAATCAAATCCTATCTAATTTAGGAGATAAATCTGAAATAAATATCTATATAATCCCAATACATCCCCCTTCTATCAGCCATAATTCGAAATTATTTTAGTCCAATAGAAACTCTAAAATTCGTCATTAGAATTTAGCCCCGCTTTTTAGCAGCAAGAGCAACTTGGAACGACGATATCTCCTAGCTCCGAACTCTGTTTTGCCTCCAATTTTTTTAAAAGAAGCGTATCGAGGTAAGGTTTCCAAAAACATATTTTAATAGACAAAATTTGTTCTGTAAATTTTTGCAAAACTGTTTGAGTATCTAGTTTCCAAAAAATAAACGTGTTTCAGTATTTTCGTGATTTTGGGAGATTCCGAAAATGAAAATACGATCCGTTTAATTTTTCGGAAAGATGATACGAAAACCTATACCATATCCTAACTTCAGAATTTATTAAATAAATGTAATAGGTGCAGTATTAATTATAATAAGATAATAGACTATTTTCAGCATCCGAAGTTGTTCCTACACCTTCCTCTTTGTGCGCTGTTGTTGATTCGTCGCCAGGACATCATCTTACCTCACTCGGACATCAGGCAAGATACTTTGCCATCTTTACTGCTTACATTTAGTTGCATTTTATTTCAGTTATTGTATCTATATTTCTCATTTATTATTTTCTTCTTGCATGTGGACTTAGAGTTAAAGGACTACCGTCAACTTAGTGTATCTCATTAAACTTGTCACGATTGTATCACGAGTTGTGTGTGAGTTGTGAGGATCATATATAGGTCACTTGCGTATTGGCTGATCCCCCGTGCGCATGCGTAGGAATAACTGTCAATAGATGCATGTTAGAAGACTTGACAATTATTAGGTATAAAACAGTGTTGTGGAAGTGACACGTGTTGGTGCGGCGTGGTTACGACGCATTTATAGTATCATGGGGAGGGAGAGGACAGCTACTAGCATAGGGGCTACATTTACTTTTTACATACATTTGTGGGCCGATAGTGACTCTTATGAGCGCTACCTTCTGCCCCGGGCCGATAGTGACTCTTATAAGCGCTACCTTCTGCCATGGCCGATAGTGACTCGGATGAGCGCTACCTACTGTCATGCTCTTTATTTACTCTGCTGATCCTACAGCCCATGCGTAGAACGTTGTCCTCAAAGTGCATATCACATAGATGGTTAAGGACCCAGTCGTGTCGTAGTTTTATAGTATTTACACTTGCAGTTATAATGGCATGTTCTTCCTGTATCTTGTTACGTTCCTCTGAGGACCTGGTGATTTCTCCAGGTGTGTTTTGTGATTTTTGCAGGTGCCCTAGCCAAGGCCATAGTTTACAATCTACCTTCGTAATGCTAGCTATTGGATCGTCCTTCGCTTCGCTCGACTCTTCCATCGTTGCTTTGTATTTCTCTCTCTTTTTGTTGGTAGTGGATTTGTCTCCGCCCAACGATTGTATACATGACAAACTCAAAGTTGCTTTTATATCACTATTTATCTTCGTGGATGAGATTTAGTGTCTTGGCTTTCTATATTTACAGCTTATGTATACATATGAGCCTTTCATTTACTCGTATGTATACAGCTGGCATGATACATTTCTAGTCCTTCTATTTTGGGCCTGGGACGTTACATGTTTTTGTGGTGGTCCATGCAGGTCAAGTTTATCACTTCGGTTACGTATTGTACCGATGTGAGCCTGCAGATAGGATTAGAGTCTAGGATCTCATCCATATACTTGACATTCTTTCTTGACTCCAAACTTCAAACTCTCGTTTGCCTCCCTTGATTGCATCTTGTTTGACCCCTTTCTACCATGAATCCTTACTTTCTCGTACTTAATGTCGGTTAGGAAGATAACTACACTAGTATATGCTCATAGGTCAAAACGTGACTAGAAGGATTACATTCACAATTAGTATAAATTGAGGTCTTATTTAAGATATAGGGGCATTTATTTTTCTAAAAGTATGATCTTAAGGATTAGTTAATTCTAAGTTGGGTAGTAGCAATATTACCAACTTTGAGGACAGAGAGAATTTTATCTTGAAACTACTAGGAGTATTCACCAAAGGATTGATAGAAGATTGAGTAAAATCTTTAATTTTGAAGATTTAGAAAATATTTATGATTTTCGGGTTATAGCTATTCATATCTTTTGAGGATATAAATTGATTTGAGGAAAATTTTAAATTTCGAACTGTGTCATACGATCTATGATTGATAAATTTATTTAGATTTTGAGTTTAATATTTCAATTGCGAAAAAAAAATCTTCAAATTTTGTCGCATAATTCACGATTGATAAGATTATCTAAATCTTGAGTTTAAAGTTTGGATTTATAATATTGCAATTTTTGTGGAAAATTTATTAAGAGATATGATAAAGCTTATTTTGAGATTGATTAGAGGAATCTAAATTTTTTAAGTTATGATGGATGACCTCAACAGACTAGAGAATAAGAAAGTTTAGTTTGTGCATATTGGAGGGAAAAAAATATATAATTTTTGTCATACTAAGGGTTATCTTAGGGTTATTAAAGACTTGAATTATTTTTATGATTATGCTTGAATATCGTAGTTTATGTCAAGCTTGGAAATACATATTGGGAACTCAAATTTTGGGATTAAATCTTATCTTGATAGAGAACCAAGAAGCAGGCAAGGTCACCCTAATGAGATAAAGGTACTCTACATTCCATCCATGACCAAGATAGTTGTATATACACAAGTATAGTTAGTCTTCGACCAAAACATGTTACTATATCTCAATTTTGACTTACTTGACCTTTCCCCAAATCCATATCTTTTATTGTGACCTTCTAACCGTTTGAAATTTGAGAAATGAATTAATCGTTCCTTGACTGTATCCACCTAGGAGACTATATTCTCTCTGAAAACTGTGTCCCTAAATTATTTTACTAGATTGCTTAATTAATTTTATTTAATGCTTCAACTTGATTTTCTTTAATGTTTGTGCATTAATTGTCACTTCATGAACTCCCACTTTCTATTTTAAATCTTTTTGTGTCCTTTACCGTGACTTTGATATTTGGAGTGTAATACTAGATGTTACTTTCCAACAAATTTTATTTGTAAGACCTAGATGAGCTCACCTTCATGTAGGTATATCATGTCCCACTCAAACACGTCCTTTGGTACTCTATTTTTATAATATAACTTTCGGGTCATAAAGACTAGACTATAACCTTTACCATAATACTGATATATTTTTCGACCAAGGATAGGGATTCAACCTCGACTCAATTCTTTCGATCCGATATGTGATTTTGTTCTACTTAATCCCTTAAATGCTTAACTTTGTGCTTTATCTTGATTGCTTGACCCATTGTCCCATCACACTACTAGTTTAACTCTTGTAAGTTGGGTAGAATACCTCATGACCTAACAAACATTTGTCCTTATAACCCATATTGATAAGTTTACTTAGACTATAGAATTCAGAGGACCGTAACTTATCTAGTCAACCAAGCCATAGATAAGAAAATACTAGAACGACTGCATAAGTCCAAACTCCGGGCAAGACTTAGATTTTAATGGATATTCGACTATTTAATTTCCTTCATTAGCATTCCTTACTTATATTTTGACTATCTTATGATGCTCTAATTTAGCCTTAGTTTTGCAAGCTTATTCTTTTATCGAGCTTCTTCACGACATATGTGTTATTGGGGACGCCCATTAATACATTGTCTAATCAGAACCGGTGCATGATGGTCTGATCAACCTAGTGCACTTTGGTTCGCTTTTCATATATTGTTTGACGTAGATGGAGACATAGTTAAACTTGGCCTCTAGAATTCCATCCGCGACTGCCTTGGCAATTTTTTTTGAAAATTTTCAATCGTCTTTGAACCACTTATTCGTATTCGATAATATCTTCTTCGAATTCTTTATTATTTTTGTCTTTCGCCTATATTAGAAAAATAAACACTCGTACTTGATATCCCCTTAGTTGCCCACTATCTATTACCAAGATAGTTAACCACTGACCAACCAATGTGACTATTTTTCCGTCTTGAGTTACCTTTTTTCTCTACCCTAGATTCATTATCGCAACCTTCTAATCGTTCTTGAAACTTGAAAATGATTCAAATCATTTCCTTAACCATACATTAAACCTAGACGACTATATTCGCTCAAGAAACCATCTCTCCTAAATGTCTAAATTATTCTCTTTGACCTACTCAATTCCTTTCTATTCTCTAATTCATGTTATCATAATTTTATTACCTTAACTAGCGACCCTGCTTCAATTCCATAACCATGATGTATTTTTGCAGATATCAAAATCACGATATTCTAATGCATGTTTGTGTCGAATGTCGTTTCTTCGCCTCATCCAAAAATTTAATCGTATTTCGGTATTGATGAACTCTTTCTATCTCCCCTACCCTAGCTATTCCTAAATTTCGAGGACGAAATTCTTGTAAGTTGGGTAGGATGTAAAATCCCTAAATTTCTACTATGATTTTTTTTAATAAATATGGTATTGATTTTTGTACTTCGTATTCGTACGTCACGTACGAGTTTGCGTTTCATAAATTTTTTGTCAAGTGCGAATAAGTGCGAAGTACATATTTTTATAAAACATTTTTATTATATAGATGTAGAAAATATTTCAAAATAATAAACGATAAATATTTTATATTGCTTGAAGTTGTAAATACGTCGCGTCGAGGATTGCCAAACTTTATTTTTATTTAAAAAAGGCCATTTTATTTTATGGTACAAGTATAACTAGTAATTTAGAAAAACTGTGTTTTATGTAAGTATTATTTTTGCATGCGAGTGTATATATATTTGTATTTTCGAAATTAATTATTATCATTAATATATTATTTCGAAAAATGTATATTAAATATGGGTTGATTTAATATGTAACTAATTATGGTGATTTAAGTTTAAAAAAATATTAAGTTATTTAAATACAGTTTAAATTAGAGGTAGAATCTATCTACATTGGATTATATTTGATTGAGTTACTTTTAAATCAATTTGAATTAAATAGTGGAAAATCCAAGGGGAATTCAAACTCTTCATAGTGCTTATCTAAATAAGACTTTTGTAAACTCCCTGATTTTTCAAAATAAATATTTGTGGATTTTTTTTGGATTTTTAAATAACTATTTATTAACTTATTATATAATTTGTATTATTTTACATATATTTAGCATAGTGCTCATTAGTGAATTTAGTATAAAAATATATAAATCTATTTTTCTAGTACATTAAGGATCTAAACTGTATTATACAATTTTTCTCAAAATTTTAGAATTTATTTCATAACTTTTATTACTTTTTACATGTTACTTATATTGTACACTATTTACATAATATAGAATAAATGTCAATTTAGTATTAAATATTTTAGCTTGTATAAATGAGATTAGATAAAGGTTGTTTAAATAAATATTAACTCTATTTATTATCTATAGTAATTTTAAATAATGTTATAGATAATTTAGATAAATATGAACTATATTTTAAGTTAATCATAATCCTAAGTCTAATAAGAAAGTATCCCTATCTATATTATATCATAACAAAGTAACTCTTATCAATTTAAATCAAATCCTATCTAATTTAGGAGATAAATCTGAAATAAATACCTATATAATCCCAATACATCCCCCTTCTATCAGCCATAATTCGAAATTATTTTATTCCAATAGAAACTCTAAAATTCGTTATTAGAATTCAGCCCCGCTTTTTAGCAGCAATAGCAACTTGGAACGACGATATCTCCTAGCTCCGAACTCCGTTTTGCCTCCAATTTTTTTAAAGAAGTGTATCGAGGTAAGGTTTCCAAAAACATATTTTAATAGACAAATTTTTTCTGTAAATTTTTCCAAAACTGTTTGAGTATCTAGTTTCCAAAAAATAAACGTATTTCGGTATTTTTGTGATTTCGGAAGATTTCGGAAACGAAAATACGATCCGTATAGTTTTTCAAAAAGATGATACGAAAACCTATACCATATCCTAACTTCGGAATTTATTAAATAAATGTAATAGGTGCAGTATTAATTATAATAAGATAATAGACTATTTTCAGCATCCGAAGTTGTTCCTAGACCTTCCTCTTTGTGCGTTGTTGTTGATTCGTCGTCAGGACATCATCTTATCTCACTCGGACATCAGGAAAGATACCTTGCCATCTTTACTGTTTACATTTAATTGCATTTTATTTCAGTTATTGTATCTATATTTCTCGTTTATTATTTTCTTCTTGCATGTGGACTTAGAGTTAAGGGACTACCGTCAACTTAGTATATCTCATTAAACTTGTCACGATTGTATCACGAGTTGTGTGTGAGTTGTGAGGATCATATAGAGGTCACTTGCGTGTTGGCTGATCCCCCGTGTGCATGCGTAGGAATAACTGTCAATAGATGCATGTTAGAAGACTTGACAGTTATTAGGTATAAAACAGTGTTGTGGAAGTGACACGTGTTGGTGCGGCATGGTTACGACGTATGTATAGTGTCATGGGGAGGGAGAGGACAACTACTAGTGTAGGGGCTACATTTACTTTTTACAAACATTTACGGGCCGATAGTGACTCTTATGAGCGCTACCTTCTGCCCTGGCCGATAGTAACTCGGATGAGCGCTACCTACTGCCATGCTCTTTATTTACTCTGCTAATCCTACAGCCCCTGCGTAGAACGTTGTCCTTAAAGTGCATATCACATAGATGGTTAAGGACCCAGTCGTGTCGTAGTTTTATAGTATTTACACTTGCAGTTATAATGGCATGTTCTTTCTTATCTTGTTACGTCCCTCTGAGGACCTGGTGATTTCTCCAGGTGTGTTTTGTAATTTTTGCAGGTGCCCTAGCCAAGACCATAGTTTACAATCTACCTTCACGATGCTAGCTCTTAGATCGTCCTTCGCTTCGCTCGACTCTTCCATCTTTGCTATGTATTTCTCTCTCTTTTTGTTGGTAGTGGATTTGTCTCCGCCTAACGATTATATACATGACAAACTCAAAGTTGCTTTTATATCATTATTTATCTTCGTAGATGAGATTTAGTGTCTTGGCTTTCTATATTTACAGCTTATGTATACATATGAGCCTTTCATTTACTTGTATGTATACAGCTGGCATGATACATTTCTAGTCCTTCTATTTTGGGACTGCGGCGTTACAGACAGATCTACAGAAGACAAAGTAGGAAGACCAAAAGCTGATGGATCTCAAGTCAAAGAATTATTTGTGTAACGCCCCAGTCCCAATATACTTAGGACTAGGAAATACGTACATGCCAGCTGTATGCATACGCAGACTACTCCAATATATGAAATCTACGTGTACACACATAAGCTGTAATAAAAGAGCTCCAGCTCATAACAATATAACATGGTCACAGGCAGTAACTATATCTCATCCACAATGATAAATAAGAGAAATAACAAACCAAATGTCTCAACTCAAAATAAAGAGAAATATCTGTCGGGCGAAAACAAATCCACTACCGAGCTACTGAAAAGAAATCAACTGAAATGAATATGAAAAAGAGTATCAACTACATAAGTCCATCAACTAAGAATAGGATCAAATAGGCTCCGAAGGCGAGACTTCCTTGGCTGCAAATGGAGACTCTAGTCCAGAACCGTACTCCTCAGGATAATGCTCGTCGTCTATACCTGGAGAGATCACCAGGTCCTCAGAGGGACGTAACAAGATACAGGAAGAACATGCTAATATGAACTGTCAGAATAATAATAATAATATGCGAGACTCTCCTAAACACCAATATGCCAAGGGAATTCTAACCATCTATTGTGCAATTTAGAGGACAACTTTCATGCGCATGGGTGGGATTTAGGCTATGTGTACGTAACTGGCATCCAGTCATCTGTATCCGTCCGTAACGTCTAAAACGTCAGAGGGCATCTGCAAATAAATCGCCACAGTTCCATCCGGAGACTGTGGTTTACCTGTTTGGATTCCCATACGCACTAACGACTGTCCTCCCCCAATATATCCTACACTGTTCAAGTCATGTCCATGGCTCGTCCAGTTTTGTAACTGCTTGAGTCTCTAAAACCCTAGTCATAGCAGTTACGATCATCTATCCGTCACACGACTTCTTACATAAAGATGGCCAGTCAATATGCAAGTCGTGCCCCTAGCAACATGTCTCAAATCGTGTAGTGTGAGTCTCATGGCCAATGGAGATATAAGAATGTCACGCCCCAGAACCAGAATACTGGAGAGCGGAAGAATGACTCAGCCAGCTACGTATTACGGGTAGATGAATACCGTATAATACGATCAATGCTGTCTAACCAGACGAGGGGGTGCATACTACATAAAGGTCTCACAATGGTCACTTCACATCTATTGTCTCAATCATTCGAACAAGAAACAGTAATAGAGAACATGTAAGATAAAGCAGTAAGGCGTCCCAAACGCTCTGTCAAAATGTTCTTGATATCTGGCTTTACAAAACATAGCCAGATCTGATGTAGCAAAAATATACACAATTGTTATCAGCTGCAGTCTGACTTTAGTTACAATTATGTAAAAGTAAGTACAAGACGATCCAACTAACATGTCGGTGCCAAACGGCAAAGTATAAGGTAAATAACAAAACGAGCGGGGAAGTAAGAAACCTACTCAAGTCCTCCTGCGATCATCCCTCTAGTATTGACCATCTTGGAGGTAGAAGTAAGTTGAGTCCTCGGGAACCGGCTCTAAATCTGGCCATACAAAACCAGAGAGGTTAGACCTCTAATAGCAAGTACCGCAAGGAAGCACGATATGAGGAGTTAAAACCAGTAATAAGAGAATAGGATATATAGATCTCTGCTTGCTACTAGGATTCACATAATGTCACGACACTTCGAACCAACCTCCCAACCAAACAAGGACTGAAGTTGGCCTGTCATATCCTGACATTCTGATTATCTTAGTTAGTTAACAGAGTAGGCACAGTACACAAACAAATCAGTTTAACCGGCCATACAACTACTACGGCTTGCTACTGTGAGTCCCAAGTTATCCTGGAATTATGCAATAAAGGATTTCTCAGTTCTTACTATGGGCAAGCAAGGCTAGTCTATCCAATCAATCAATTGCGCCAATCATGGATTAGACGAGTCCCAGCGGGACACCCGTCATCAATATACAATATACAATAATATAAGCAGATACTGCTCCCTGCCCGTGTGACAGATTTGCAGTATCTGTGGGAACCAGCCGGCCTGTCGGGCACTAATAGTCCCAAGAGGGCTGCCATGTAAGAACTCGAAAATCCATACTCTCCATGCAATCATTGTTTTATTTAACTTAGTAGCATCTAGGTTAAGTGAAATTCCATGCCGTGGATCATGGTCATTCAAATGAGTACTTTCGTACGGGGTACGATATGCATTTCTACAACGATACCAGTGCGGTTAGGTTGTAGGTCTTACATAGCGTAATGCAACAATCAAAACTAACCACGGAATAATCATGCCTTGGCCATAAAGTACACATGCTGCTTTCGTAACAATAAATAAATAAATTTGTAGCCTGCATGTATCTATATGTCAATATTTGGGTTTGGCTAATCGATTTCAATAGTTCATAGTTAATATGAACGTGTCTTATTCCATTCAATTCAATAAGACGACTAGCCAGCCTCTTAGTTCTATCTAGGAACGCATGATCGATAATTAATCAAGATAACAATCAATGTTAACTAATGCCAAATTCGGAAAATAAAATTGGGAGATAAATAATAATTGGAAAATAAATGATCTCATGCACCTGAGGAATAAAGATTCATGCGGCTGTGGAAAATGATTGGGAAATAAATAATCTCATGCGCCTGAGGAATAAAGATTCATGCGGCTGTGTAAAATGATTGGAAAATAAATAATCTCATGCGCCTGAGGAATGATTGGGAAATAAATAAATCTCATGCGCCTGAGGAATGCGGCTGTGGAAAATAAATCTCGTGCGCTGTGGGAAATGATTGGGAAATAAACAATCTCACGCACTGTGGGAAATAATTGGGAAATAAATAAATTCATGCGCCTGAGGAATGATTGGAAAATAAATAAATCTCATGCGCCTGAGGAATGCGGCTGTGGAAAATAAATCTCGTGCGCTGTGGGAAATGATTGGGAAATAAACAATCTCACGCACTGTGAGAAATAATTGGGAAATAAATAAATTCATGTGCCTGAGGAAGGTGGCTGTGAGAAATAAATAAACTCAGGGAAGCTATGGGAAATAAATAAACTCATGCGCCTGAGGGAATCTGTGGGAAATAAATAAACTCATGCGCCTGAGGGAAAGGATTGAGAAATAAATAAACTCATGCGCCTGAGGGAAAGGATTGAGAAATAAATAAATTCATGCGCCTTGGCTGTGAGAAGTGATTGAAAAATAAATAAATTCATGCGCCTTGGCTGTGGGAAGTGATTGGGAAATAAATAAATTCATGCGCCTTGGCTGTGGGAAGTGATTGGAAAATAAATAAATTCATGCACCTTGGCGCCTTGGCTGTGGGAAGTGATTGGGAAATAAATAAATCATGCGCCTTGGCTGTGGGAAGTGATTGGGAAATAAATAAATTCATGCGCCTTGGCGCCTTGGCTGTGGGAAGTGATTGGGAAATAAATAAATCATGCGCCTTGGCTGTGAGAAGTGATTGGGAAATAAATAAATTCATGCGCCTTGGTTGTGATTGAGAAATAATTAGACTCATGCGCTGTGGGAAGTGATGATTTGATGCGCTGTGGGAATAAAGATTTCCATGCGCTGAGGAATGAAGATTTGATGCGCTGTGGGAATAAAGATTTTCATGCGCTGAGGAATGAAGATTTGATGCGGCTGTGACTATTCTTCTTCTCCGAATTTCTGAGAACAGAACCATGGAAACCATGGAAGCCATTACTTCCAAGCTCCATAAATCCTTCATCCCAAGCCCAAATATGGACTTCCATAGGTCAAAATTGGGTAGAACGAAATTCTCTACAACATGGAACCATCGAAACTTGAAGATAACAAAGTTTACTAGATCAAAACCTAAGAAATCCGAAAATGTATCAAACTTAGATCTACAACAAATAAGCCATAGAAATTGAAAATGCTAAGTACTAAAGAGACTTAGAATCAAATGAGGAAGATGATGGAACAATAAAAATAGGGATCCATCAAGAAGCAAGTTGGCACTTGCCTATCTCTTCTAGGTTGGTGGGAGAGTTATGAGGAAGAAGAAGTGAAATGGAAAGAAGTAATGAAGAGAGAGAAATGGTTTTGGGCTTTAAATGAAGGGGTGGTGGTAGGTGGGAGTATTGGACCGGGTCCAATGGGTTCATCCAAGGCCAACCCGCAAGCAAAGCAAAGAGGTAAAAGCAGAAAATAAATGCAGGAATAAAAGCAAAAAATAAAGTGCAGAAATAAAATTACAGGAAATAAATTAACATGAAAATTTAAAGAGCAGATTAATTAACTAACATAAATTTACAGAAATTTAAATACAGAATAATACATGGTAACTATTAAATAAATACGTATTCTGGGAACGGGAAGTGACATCTCTACCCTCCTTAGAAAAATTCCGTCCTCGGAATTTCAGATCCAAACATGATAGAAACATCGAAGCTAAACTAATCTAAGTACGATCAATTAGAGTAAGCAATCATTCTACAATATTAACAGTAGAAACATATCCATGCTGAACATTCTACGACACCAAGCAATTCTACTTACAACGTGACAAGCTTGAGGGGTTAAGACAATCAAGGTATACAGAAAGAGATATACCTTGTGAGTCAAACAGGTGCGGATACCGTGATCGGATATCATCCTCACGTTCCCACGTTGACTCCCCCAAAGAGTGATGACCCCAAGCAACCCGGACAAGGTTAATTGTTCGGTTCTTGAGTACCTTCTCTCTTCGGTCCAAAATAGACACAGGCTGTTCCTCGTAAGACAGGTTGGTACCAACAACCAGCTCAGAATGATCAAGGACATGGCTTGGGTCTGATACATACCTTCGCAATTGAGATACATGAAACACATCATGCACCTCTCGTAACGAAGGTGGAAGGGATAAACGATAAGCAACATCGCCTACCCGATCAAAAATAACAAACGGGCCCACGTATCGAGGACTCAACTTCCCGCGAATGCCAAATCTAATGACCCCACGGGTAGGTGAGATCCGCAAGAATACGTGGTCCCCAACAGAAAACTCTAACGGCCTACGATGCTGGTCTGCCCAATGACGATGCCGATCCTGCGCAACTCGAAGTCGCTCTCTAATTCCTTTAACCACTTCAACCGTCTGAACAATCAATTCTGGGCCTAGCATCTTTCTCTCTCCAATATCGTCCCACGCTAGTGGCGACCTACACTTTTTACCATATAGTGCTTCAAATGGCGCCATCTGGATACTGGCTTGATAACTGTTGTTATATGAGAACTCGACCAAGTGTAGGTGGCTCTCCCAAGATCCTCCAAAATCTAGGGTGCAAGCTCGCAACATGTCTTCTAAAGTCTGAATTATTCTTTCTGATTGCCCATCCGTCTGTAGATGGTAAGCCGTGCTAAATCTTAACTTGGTACCCAAGTTATGATGTAAGCTCTTCCAAAAATGTGATGTAAAACGGGTATCTCTGTCTGACACAATACTGACTGGGACCCCATGCTGTCTGACTATCTGCTGCATATATAATTCTGCCAACTTCTCCGTAGATTGACCTACTCTAAAAGGAAGAAAATGTGCCACCTTCGTAAGCCGATCTACGATTACCCAAATAGCATCCTTACCACTTGGGAATCTCGGTAAACCGGTCACAAAGTCCATTGTAATATGCTCCCACTTTCATTCCGGGATAGGAAGCGGTTGCAATAATCCAGCTGGCCTCTGCTGCTCTGCCTTCACTTGCTGACATACCAAGCAACGGGAAACGAATCTAGCTATCTCCCTCTTCATTCCGTTCCACCAGAAGTGCTGCTTGATATCTTGGTACATCTTGGTCCCTCCAGGGGGTACAGAGTACTGAGAACTGTGAGCTTCTGCCATAACCTCCTGTCTGATATCTCCACTAGGCACACATAGACGTAACCCAAACCTAAGCGTACCATCTTTATGGATTTGCATCTCCTTCCTGAGTCCTGACTCACATTCTTTCCTAAGCTTCTGAATCCTTGGGTCTTGTGCCTGAGCTGCCTTGATCCTATATACCAAGTCGGATTGAACTTGTAGACTCGCCAGAACTCCTACATCACTAGGAAGTATAACCTCGATGCCCATCTCCTGAAGATCTTCTAAGATATGCCTCTGTGTTGTTAACATAAATGCGCCGCCTCTCCTGCTGAGAGCATCTGCTACCACATTAGCCTTGCCTGGGTGATACTGAAGCTCCACGTCGTAATCCTTGATCAACTCCAACCATCTTTTCTGCCTCATGTTCAATTCTTTCTGAGTAAAAATGTACTTCAGACTTTTGTGGTCTGTGTACATGTCCACTCGATCACCATATAGGTAATGCCTCCATAGCTTCAAAGCAAATACTACTGCTGCCAACTCCAAATCATGAGTCGGATAATTCTTCTCGTGGTCTCGAAGCTGCCTAGATGCATACGCTATCACCTTCCCATGCTGCATAAGGACACATCCAAGTCCTTTACCTGACGCATCACAATAAACAGTAAAACCTCCGGGTCCAACTGGCAATGTAAGAATAGGCGCTGATATCAACTTCTGCTTCAGATTCTCAAATGATGCCTGGCATTCTGCCGACCAGACGAATGGCACGTCCTTCCGTGTCAAGCGAGTCATGGGTGCTGAAAGCCTTGCAAAGTCTGATACAAACCTTCTGTAATATCCTGCCAATCCCAAGAAACTCCGCACATCTGCTACGGTCTTGGGTACTGGCCAACTTTCTACTGCTTCTACCTTCTTGGGATCCACTGCTACTCCAGCTCCTGATATGATATGACCCAAAAATGAAATGTGATCCGACCAAAACTCACATTTGCTGAGCTTGGCATACAACTGGTTCTCTCTCAGAACCTGTAACACCTTCCGGAGGTGGTCTTCATGCTCCTCTTCACTAGTTGAATATACAAGAATGTCGTCGAAAAACACAACGACAAATTGATCCAAGTACGGCATAAAGATGCGATTCATCAAATCCATAAAGATTGCTGGAGCATTGGTCAAACCAAACGACATTACTAAGAATTCATAATGCCTATACTTCGACCTGAATGCTGTCTTGGGAATGTCCTCCTTCCGAACCCTCACTTGATGATACCCTGAACGAAGATCTATCTTGGAAAAAACTCTAGCTCTGCTCAACTGATCAAATAAGTCGTCGATCCTGGGTAGTGGGTACTTGTTCTTCACTGTTGCTGCGTTAAGCTTCCTGTAATCAATGCACAATCTGGATGATCCATCCTTCTTCCCCACAAGTACCACTGGTGCTGCCCATGGTGACACGCTAGCTTGGATGAACTTCTTCTCCTTCAGTTCCTCTATGTGCTGATATACCTTGGCCTGCTCTGAATCCGCCATTCTGTAAACCCGATCTGATATCGGTTTAGTTCCAGGTGCCAATTCTATACCGAACTCAATATCTCTAACCGGTGGTAGACCTGGAAGCTCTTCAGGAAATACGTCTAAAAACTCTTCAACTACCTTCGGGACTTGAACTTCTTCTATTGCCGTTACTACTCCCAGTTCTTGTTGAGTTGCTACTGATCTGACTAAGGTGAACCGCTTCGTGCCTGGAATGTCAAAGGATACACTCCCTCTATGACAATCTATTGTCGCATGACTGTCTTTCAGCCAGTCCATGCCTAAGATAACGTCAAAATTTCCAACAGAAAATTCTATCAACCGGGCGGGTAAGGAATGCCCGCAAACTACAACGCTACATGCTAGAATAACTCTACTAACTCCTACGAGCCCATTACCAGTGAGTATATTCAACCTCCCTGGCAATGCCTCGAACTCCATTCCTAGCCGTGTTGCAAATTGTGCAGATATAAATGAATGGGATGCTCCCGAATCAAACAATGCTACTGCGGGATATGAGGCGACGAGAATGTTACCTGCCACAACATCTCCCGATGCTAATGCCTCTTCCAAGGACAGAGTGAATACCTGCCCTCGACCTCCTTGCTGGTTCCCATGCTGCGGCCTAGCCTGGTGCTGCCCTGGCCCCTGCCTTGGTGATGCTGGGGTGGTCTATGCTGGTGTTGTTGCATCGGCGGTCCCTGCTGCCGAAACATCTGAGCCTGCGTCATGAACGGGCGCTGTGCCAACGGCCTCACTGCTACCGCTGGTCCACGATACTGTCCTGCCCCTGGTGCTGGCAGAGCAGGAAACTGTTGTACTGGTCCTCCTGACCTCGAATTCATGGGACATGTGGTAACCCGATGACCTAGATTTCCACATATCAAACATAGCCCGTTTAATGTCCGGCACACATCTCTAGTGTGCCCTATCTTTCCGCAATAAGTGCAGCCTGCTGGGGGTTGCTGGTTCTTCCTCTGATGCTGTTGCTGCTGTCTTGGTGGTACTGGTCCTCGTATCGCCACATCGTGGATACGAATGCCAGTGGATGGTGTTGTTGTTCGGGGCGCTGCTCCCCCTCCTCCTTCAATCTGACTGTGGGATCTCTTCTGACCCCCAGTCCTTGCCGCAAGCCTCTGAATGGTGATCTCATGCCTTCGAGTTGCTGTCAATACTTCATCAAAAGTTTGGTAATTGTATCCCTCTATCAATTGCAAAAGTTCAAGATGAAACCCTTGCTGAAACCTCATAGCCCTCTGGCTCTCTGTTGCTACCATCTCTGGGGCGAACCTACTCAATCTGCAGAACTCTGCTGCATAAGCATCTACAGTCTTGCCAGCCTGTCTGAGGTTGATAAACTTCTGTTGCAGCTCAAATTGTGCCACAACTCTATAGTACTTTGTCTTGAACCTTGCTGTAAAATCGTCCCAAGCCACAGGACGTCTGATGCCTACCTCCTCTGATTCCCACCAATCACGTACGAGATCCTGAAGTAACAACTTCACCTGATCTACACGTTCTTCTGCCGGCACCTTAGCGGCTGTCAAAATAGCCTCAATATCCTTAAGCCATGCATCTGCTGAGATGGCATCCTCCGTGCCTTCGAAACGACGGGGGTTGTACTTGCAAAACCTGGCTGATGCTCCGGAATCTGTTCTCACTCCTCTTTCCAAAGCCGTCTGCAATCCTTGGTTGAGCAACACATTCTGCTCTTGCAACTGAGTGTGCATGCGCTGCTGGGCCAACATCTGATGTTGCTGAGTAGCCATCATCCCTCTCATGATCTCCAGAAGGGCTGGTGTGTCCACTTCCACTAGGTAGGTGGAACTATTGGTGGTGTTGGAACCTTCGGATACTGCGGTCCAACTGCTGGTTCCACTATCACCTCTTCTTGAATAGCCTCTTGAGGTTGTACTGGCTCTTGTTGCTGACCAACCTGGTCAGGTTGTCCATACTGTCCTTTTTGTTATTGCCCAATCCTGACAGATACGGACGAGGTGCCCCTAAGAAAAGGGACAAGAGAATAATCAAACGGTCGGACAGGGAAGATTAATGAAGTCAAAGGATACCGGAATGTCAAGCTAGAATCGAGAATACGAATCAGGAGATCAAGGGGAAACATGTGTGATTGAGACATCCTATAAATTAAAATACCCCACAAGTCTGAAATCAGACCTGCATGGGCCACCACTAAAACCTTGTCACGTCCCAGAACCAGAATACTGGAGAGCGGGGGAATGACTCAGCCAGCTACGTATTACGGGTAGATGAATACCGTATAATACGATCAATGCTGTCTAACCAGACGAGGGGGTGCATACTACATAAAGGTCTCACTATGGTCACTTCACATCTATTGTCTCAATCATTCGAACAAGAAACAGTAATAGAGAACATGTAAGATAAAGCAGTAAGGCGTCCCAAATGCTCTGTCAAAATGTTCTTGATATCTGGCTTTACAAAACATAGCCAGATCTGATGTAGCAAAAATATACACAATTGTTATCAGCTGCAGTCTGACTTTAGTTATAATTATGTAAAAGTAAGTACAAGACGATCCGACTAACATGTCGGTGCCAAACGGCAAAGTATAAGGTAAATAACAAAACGAGCGGGGAAGTAAGAAACCCACTCGAGTCCTCCTGCGATCATCCCTCTAGTGTTGACCATCTTGGAGGTAGAAGTAAGTTGAGTCCTCGGGAACCGACTCTAAATCTGGCTATGCAAAACCAGAGAGGTTAGACCTCTAATAGCAAGTACCGCAAGGAAGCACGATATGAGGAGTTAAAACCAGTAATAAGAGAATAGGATATATAGATCTCTGCTTGCTACTAGGATTAACATAATGTCACGACACTTCGAACCAACCTCCCAACCAAACAAGGACAGAAGTTGCCCTGTCATATCCTGACATTCTGATTATCTTAGTTAGTTAACAGAGTAGGCACAGTACACAAACAAATCAGTTTAACCGGCCATGCAACTACTACGGCTTGCTACTGTGAGTCCCAAGTTATTCTGGAATTATGCAATAAAGGATTTCTCAGTTCTTACTATGGGCAAGCAAGGCTAGTCTATCCAATCAATCAATTGCGCCAATCATGAATTAGACGAGTCCCAGCGGGACGCCCGTCATCAATATACAATATACAATAATATAAGCAGATACTGCTTCCTGCCCGTGTGACAGATTTACAGTATCTGTGGGAACCAGCCGGCCTGTCGGGCACTAATAGTCCCAAGAGGGCTGCCATGTAAGAACTCGGAAATCCATACTCTCCATGCAATCATTGTTTTATTTAACTTAGTAGCTTCTAGGTTAAGTGAAATTCCATGCCGTGGATCATGGTCATTCAAATGAGTACTCTCGTACGGGGTACGATATGCATTTCTACAACGATACCAGTGCGGTTAGGTTGTAGGTCTTACATAGCGTAATGCAACAATCAAAACTAACCACGAAATAATCATGCCTTGGCCATAAAGTACACATGCTGCTTTCGTAACAATAAATAAATAAATTTGTAGCCTGCATGTATCTATATGTCAATATTTGGGTTTGGCTAATCGATTTCAATAGTTCATAGTTAATATGAACGTGTCTTATTCCATTCAATTCAATAAGACGACTAGCCAGCCTCTTAGTTCCATCTAGGAACGCATGATCGATAATTAATCAAGATAACAATCAATGTTAACTAATGCCAAATTCGGAAAATAAAATTGGGAGATAAATAATAATTAGAAAATAAATGATCTCATGCGCCTGAGGAATAAAGATTCATGCGGCTGTGGAAAATGATTGGGAAATAAATAATCTCATGCGCCTGAGGAATAAAGATTCATGCGGCTGTGTAAAATGATTGGGAAATAAATAATCTCATGCGCCTGAGGAATGATTAGGAAATAAATAAATCTCATGCGCCTGAGGAATGCGGCTATGGGAAATAAATCTCGTGCGCTGTGGGAAATGATTGGGAAATAAACAATCTCACGCACTGTGGGAAATAATTGCGAAATAAATAAATTTATGCGCCTGAGGAATGATTGGGAAATAAATAAATCTCATGCGCCTGAGGAATGCGGCTGTGGGAAATAAATCTCGTGCGCTGTGGGAAATGATTGGGAAATAAACAATCTCATGCACTGTGGGAAATAATTGGGAAATAAATAAATTCATGCGCCTGAGAAAGGTGGCTGTGAGAAATAAATAAACTCAGGGAAGCTATGGGAAATAAATAAACTCATGCGCCTGAGGGAATCTGTGGGAAATAAATAAACTCATGCGCCTGAGGGAAAGGATTGAGAAATAAATAAACTCATGCGCCTGAGGGAAAGGATTGAGAAATAAATAAATTTATGCGCCTTGGCTGTGAGAAGTGATTGGGAAATAAATAAATTCATGCGCCTTGGCTGTGGGAAGTGATTGGGAAATAAATAAATTCATGCGCCTTGGCTGTGGGAAGTAATTGGGAAATAAATAAATTCATGCGCCTTGGCGCCTTGGCTGTGGGAAGTGATTGGGAAATAAATAAATCATGCGCCTTGGCTGTGGGAAGTGATTGGGAAATAAATAAATTCATGCGCCTTGGCGCCTTGGCTGTGGAAAGTGATTGGGAAATAAATAAATCATGCGCCTTGGCTGTGAGAAGTGATTGGAAAATAAATAAATTCATGCGCCTTGGTTGTGATTGAGAAATAATTAGACTCATGCGCTGTGGGAAGTGATGATTTGATGCGCTGTGGGAATAAAGATTTCCATGCGCTGAGGAATGAAGATTTGATGCATTGTGGGAATAAAGATTTCCATGCGCTGAGGAATGAAGATTTGATGCGGCTGTGATTGTTCTTCTTCTCCGAATTTCTGAGAACAGAACCATGGAAACCATGGAAGCCATTACTTCCAAGCTCCATAAATCCTTCATCCCAAGCCCAAATATGGACTTCCATAGGTCAAAATTGGGTAGAACGAAATTCTCTACAACATGGAACCATCGAAACTTGAAGATAACAAAGTTTACTAGATCAAAACCTAAGAAATCCGAAAATGTATCAAACTTAGATCTACAACAAATAAGCCATGGAAATTGAAAATGCTAAGTACTAAGGAGACTTAGAATCAAATGAGAAAGATGATGGAACAATAAAAATGGAGATCCATCAAGAAGCAAGTTGGCACTTGCCTATCTCTTCTAGGTTGGTGGGAGAGTTATGAGAAAGAAGAAGTGAAATGGAAAGAAGTAATGAAGAGAGAGAAATGGTTTTGGGCTTTAAATGAAGGGGTGGTGGTAGGTGGGAGTATTGGGCCGGGTCCAATGGGTTCATCCAAGGCCAACCCGCAAGCAAAGCAAAGAGGTAAAAGCAGAAAATAAATGCAGGAATAAAAGCAGAAAATAAAGTGCAGAAATAAAATTGCAGGAAATAAATTAACATAAAAATTTAAAGAGCAGATTAATTAACTAACATAAATTTACAGAAATTTAAATACAGAATAATACATGGTAACTATTAAATAAATACGTATTCTGGGAACGGGAAGTGACAAAGAATATCCCACAATAGAAAGGTAGTCCACTACAACTAAGTCGACATGCAACAAATAAAATAAAACAAGAAACGACTGATAAAGTCGCTTGCACCCAAGTGTGGCTTGGACGCACAGTTTATAAAAATATGAAACAAAGTAAATAAATGCTGAAAATAAATAATATGACAGTAAATATAGCAATGTATACTTGTCTGGTGATTGGAAGGTGTTTTGACGACGTCCAGTAGATGAAATCGACAAGTGAGAATAAGCTACAAGAGTGGAACCTCCACAAACATTCTCGGATACTAAAACAAACATCAAAAACATTCTCGTTGAAGAAGATATACCTTGGAAACGCCTGCCCAAAAGTCTAATTCTGGAACAGGGGCAAAATCGTAATTTTGGGTCAAAACGATGTCCGCCGTTGGACCCGCTTCGCACCGAAACACGTGCCAAAGTCTATGGTCTGTAAAGTTGTCAAACTATATGTCTACGGATTCAGTTTGAGGAGAGAAACCCAACGGTATGTCCAATTTTGGATTCCGATGAGCCGTGCACAAAATCGCCCGTTTGAGTGGGTCGCGGGCCCACCAATTTTGACGTTCCGATCAACCTTCTCAGAATCGGACCAAACTTGGCATGCAGGACCATAAAAATATTTCGAGTCCAATGGCGCAAGTTTCGTCGCTGTCTGACGAGTGTGCACAAAGTAATTGGAAAATTTTGAAATAGGCCGATACGGCGTTCTTCGACGGATACGGGTCAAATTCGTCGCGCACACGCAACCAATTTGAATTCCGTCAAAGCCCGCACGTCCACAAAGTCGATACGCACCTTTCGGTATCTTCGGTTTGTGATGGGCTCGTCCGGTTTTTCGGGACGGACCCCGTATCAGTGAATTTTTTTTAAATACATCCTTATTTGAAAACTGTTTTTGTGAATATTTGAAAACGAATAACTTCGCATATACTTAATCAAAACAGTAACTATAAAAGGGTTTTC
Source organism: Iris pallida (assembly GCA_029216955.1). Taxonomy (NCBI): domain Eukaryota; kingdom Viridiplantae; phylum Streptophyta; class Magnoliopsida; order Asparagales; family Iridaceae; genus Iris; species Iris pallida. The sequence continues at coordinate 27,502,673 of JANAVB010027397.1, forward strand.
GAGTGTTACAGGTTGTCTATAGGATTGTTCAATTGGTTTTACTAAAAGGTTAACAGATTGATGGGAATCAATCGTCAAAGTGGGGTGGTTGGCTGTGTTACAAACTGTTTATAAAACAGATTTTTTCGAATCTTTGGGTCAAGATCAATAGGGATTACCACATGATTTAGCCTAAAGTAAATACTGGGATTGCTAGGTGGTTATGTAGACTTCCTAAAGAAATTCATAGATCAGGAATTGATCAAACAGAGATGAAGAATTTGGTGCACGAATATGGGTACCTGACTGCTCGACTCAGAACAGGGGACCCTGTTCCTACGGGGTTCTACGGCGAATGCGCGGTTGCCGGCGGCGCTCCGGCGGTCAACAGCGGCCTGGAGTCGTTCGTACAGGTCAGAATCTGCTCTGGGTCGAAGCACGAAGAGCACGGATAGATTTCCTTAGGGTTTTGGAAGTGTTCTTATCGAACGGGTTCCTATTTTTATACTCGGGTTTAAATTCCGAATTAAATTCGAGTTCGAGTAGGATTTAGTTAGATTGGAAGAGAATAGGATAGGGATTACAATGGAAGAGATTCGGGAAGATTTGATCACGGTTTGATTGGGTTTTAAAATTCAAAAATTAAAAAAAAAAGCTAACTGTGTTAACAGAGGGGGCGCGGCTCGGGCTCTTGGAAGAGCTACAGTGCCCCCTTGTTGTACTGTTCATCCGCCCTTTTATTTTTATTTTTTTTAGTAGCAAAGAGTGTTGATGGTTTTTGCAACCATAGGTGCTGTCCTATGGAGCTGTGGTCGGTCCATGGGCCGACCACCACTGCTCCACTTTTTTTTTTCCATTCTTATATATATATAAACTAATAAATGCCCAAAGTAGCATATAATATGTCAAAAAATATTTTAAAATATATAAAAATATCTACATTTACTAACTATATTTGATATATGTAAAATATGAGTCAGCATATAAAAATTATTCCTATTAAAACATTTAATACACTTCTATATTAATAGTAATCATAATCATTCTAGTGTAAAATAAAATAAAAATTATATTATATACCAAGAAAAAGTTATTTATTATATAGAAATATTCTTTATATTTAATCAATAAAAATATTTAACAAAATAATCTCTAACCCTCATAATATATACATAAATGAATAGCTCACAAATATTTGTAGGATGGAAATTTTCATGTAAAAATCCATCATTAATATTATTCAAAAATAAAAACAATAAACAAATAAATTTACATTTCATAAAAAAGTAATAGTAAAATTCTATTTAAGCCAAAATAAATAAAAAAATTCACAAAATTTGGGGGTTTTACATCCTACCCAACTTATAAGAATTTCGTCCTCGAAATAAAAATAACGCACGATCTGTGGAAACGAAGTGCAGACTGAAGAAGAATAGAGCGCGAAAATTGTCTCACAATTTTCGTGCAAAAGAGGCAAACGGTGGTGCATGTCGCCTTCGTACCTCCACATTTTAGCAGGGCATTACGTTGACATACGATCCGAGGAAGTAGAACAAATCATGGTAGGATCGCGGTGGTGGTTTCTAACTAGATAGGATACCCTCGTGTTTATATATCTATCAAGGTTTATATCAAAAAATTCCTAAGTCATCCTATGATCATGGTCATGCAATGGTAATTTAACTAAGACGACGTACCTGTCTCTATGGCTCCTTGGGTTGGTGGCCCCGCGGCGATCATACTGAAGACTTGTCCCGAGTTCTGATTGCCCCTTGGGTATCCAATAGCTGCTGGCGGGCGTGGTGCTCCTCCTTCTGGTGCTGGTAATGCTACTCCCTGCATCTGCTGTCGTCCAAAAGGACAATCTCGAGCTTGGTGTTGATTTGACCCGCAAGCCATACACAATCCCAACCTACGACGACAATCCCTTTGGAAATGCCCATTCCTACCGCAATAATGACATGTGGGTAATTCCCTCACTGGTTGTGGGGAAGCGCTAGTCTGCTGCTGCGTCACTAGATGTCGGATGGGCCCTGCTGGTGTCGTCTTCACTGATACAACGGTCGAAACAGATCGTCGTTGTTGTGCCTTCTTATTTATGGCCTCTTGAGTCCTTGCTTCGACCAATACTGCTGCCTGTGAGACTCGAGACTCGAAACTAGTGTATCGTTGAAGCTCTATGCTCAATCCTCTATGGAATCTCTTGGCCTTCTCCAACTCTATCGAAACTAATCCGGGAGCAAAACGACTCAACCGACTGAATTCGGCGTCGTATTCATCAACTGTCATGCTTCCTTGCTCTAGATGTAGGAACTGGTCATAAAGTGCGTCTTTGGCAGTGTCGGAGAAAAACTTCTTATTGAACAACTCTTTAAATTCTTCCCATGTCTGATCAACTCCTAGTCGTCTCTCCTCTGCGGCCCACCAATCATAAGCATTTCCTTCCAATTGTAACTTTACTGCTGTCATCCATAGGTTTGCAGATAACTCCGAAGCCTTCAAGAGATTTTCCGTCTTCACCAGCCAATTGGTAACTTTACTGCTGTCATCCACGGAGGCTTGGGGTGCTCGGGTCAGTGCTGTCTCCAAACTCCTCCTAATAGCCTCGCTCTGCTGCATCTGAGCCTGTACTAAGCTTTGGAGGATCTGATCTGTAGTAGTCCCACCAGCCTGAGGCGTGGACTGCTACGGAAGCATGTAGGGCATCTGGGGCATAAACTGTGGGACACCCTGAGGCCCGTACTGTGGTGGATATGAAGAATATGGAAAGGGATACTGTGGTGGGTATGAGGGAGGATACTGAGGTGGATACTGTAGAGGATACTGGGGTGGATATGGTGGTAGATACTGTGGAGGCTGCTGGGGTGGATATGATGGTGAAGATTGGGGAGACTGCTGAGGTGGATACTTTGGAGGCTGGTGTGGTGGATATGATGGTGGATATGGAGGTAGAATCTGTGGTGGAAACTAAGGTGGATAGGTTGGCGGGAGTGGCAGGTACTCTTCTTGAGATGCAGGATTTTCGGGGCCTGTCTGTCCTACTTGGGGTGCCGGGGCTTGCTGCTGGGTAGTGGGTGGCGTCATCACAGGCTGTAGTCCGGATGGTGCTGGAGTGGTATGGGACATGGGTGGCTGACCCACTGGTCCTTCTTGAGCAGTGGTGTTCCCATCAGTAATGGCGAAAGGAGTAAAGCGACCACTACGAAGATTCATCCTATTGGCACGAAAATAGAGATTACGTTAGGACAAGATCAAGTTAGATACAAGACAAGCACTCAAACGAGAATCCGAAATTTGAAATCAAGGAAGGTGATTAAGCATGTAGATGAGATTCCTAAACTCTATTCCTATATGCAGGCTTGCTTGATACGGTAAAGTAACCAAACAATTTATCTTGACCTGCATGGGCCACCACAAAACATATAACGCCCCAGTCCTAATATACTTAGGACTAGGAAATACGTACATGCCAGCTGTATGCATATGCAGACTACTCCAATATATGGAATCTACGTGTACACACATAAGCTATAATAAAAGAGCTCCAGCTCATAACAATATAACATGGTCACAGGCAGTAACTATATCTCATCCACAATGATAAATAAGAGAAATAACAAACCAAATGTCTCAACTCAAAATAAAGAGAAATATCTGTCGGGCGGAAACAAATCTACTACCGAGCTACTGGAAAGAAATCAACTGAAATGAATATGAAAAAGAGTATCAACTACATAAGTCCATCAACTAAGAATAGGATCAAATAGGCTCCGAAGGCGAGACTTCCTCGACTGCAAATGGAGACTCTAGTCCAGAACCGTACTCCTCAGGATACTGCTCGTCGTCTATACCTGGAGAGATCACCAGGTCCTCAGAGGGACGTAACAAGATACAGGAAGAACATGCTAATATGAACTGTCATAATAATAATAATAATATGCGAGACTCTCCTAAACACCAATATGCCAAAGGAATTCTAACCATCTATTGTACAATTTAGAGGACAACTTTCATGCACATGGGTGGGATTTAGGCTATGTGTACATAACTGGCATCCAGTCATCTGTATCCGTCCGTAACGTCTAAAACGTCAGAGGGCATCTGCAAATAAATCGCCACAGTTCCATCCGGAGACTGTGGTTTACCTGTTTGGATTCCCATACGCACTAGCGACTGTCCTCCCCCAATATATCCCACACTGTTCAGGTCATTTCCATGGCTCGTCCAGTTTTCTAACTGCTTGAGTCTCTAAAACCCTAGTCATAGCAGTTACGATCATCTATCCGTCACACGACTTCTTACATAAAGATGGCCAGTCAATATGCAAGCCGTGCCCCTAGCAACATGTCTCAAATTGTATAGTATGAGTGTCATGGCCAATGGAGATATAAGAATATCACACAATAGAAAGGTAGCCCACTACAACTAAGTCGACATGCAACAAATAAAATAAAACAAGAAACGACTGATAAAGTCGCTTGCACCCAAGTGTGGCTTGGACGCACAGTTTATAAAAATATGAAACAAAGTAAATAAATGCTGAAAATAAATAATATGACAGTAAATATAGCAAGGTATACTTGCCTGGTGATTGGAAGGTGTTTTGACGACGTCCAGTAGATGAAATCGGCAAGTGAGAATAAGCTACAAGAGTGGAACCTCCACAAACGTTCTCGAATGCTGAAACAAACATAAAAAACATTCTCGTTGAAGAAGATATACCTAGGAAACGCCTGTCCAAAAGTCTAATTCTGGAACAGGAGCAAAATCGTAATTTCGGGTCAAAACGATGTCCGCCGTTGGACCCGCTTCACACCAAAATGCGTGCAAAGTCTATGGTCTCTAAAGTCGTCAAACTACATGTCTACGAATTCAGTTTGAGGAGAGGAACCCAACGATATGTCCAGTTTTGGATTCCGATGAGCCGTGCACAAAATCGCCCGTTTGAGTGGGTCGCGGGCCCGCCAATTTTGACGTTCCGATCAACCTTCTCAGAATCAGACAAAACTTGGCATGCAGGACCATAAAAATATTTTGAGTCCAATGGTGCAAGTTTTGTCGCTGTCTGACGAGTGTGCCCAAAGTAATTAGAAAATTTCGAAATAGGCCGATACGGCGTTCTTCGACGGATACGGGTCAAATTCGTCGTGCACACGCAACCAATTTGAATTCCGTCAAAGCCCGCACGTCCACAAAGTCGATACGCACCTTTCGGTACCTTCGGTTTGTGATGGGCTCGTCCGGTTTGTCGGGACGGACCCCGTATCAGTGAAATTTTCTTAAATACATCCTTATTTGAAAACTGTTTTTGTGCATATTTGAAAACGAATAACTTCGCATATACTTAATCAAAACAGTAACTATAAAAAGGGTTTTCGAGTGTTACAGGTTGTCTATAGGATTGTTCAATTGGTTTTACTAAAAGGTTAACAGATTGATGGGAATCAATCGTCAAAGTGGGGTGGTTGGCTGTGTTACAAACTGTTTATAAAACAGATTTTTTCGAATCTTTGGGTCAAGATCAATAGGGATTACCACATGATTTAGCCTAAAATAAATACTGGGATTGCTAGGTGGTTATGTAGACTTCCTAAAGAAATTCATAGATCAGGAATTGATCAAACAGAGATGAAGAATTTGGTGCGCGAATATGGGTACCTGACTGCTCGACTCAGAACAGGGGACCCTGTTCCTACGGGGTTCTACGGCGACTGCACGGTTGTCGGCGGCGCTCCGGCGGTCAACAGCGGCCTGGAGTCGTTCGCACAGGTCAGGATCTGCTCTGGGTCGAAACACGAAGAGCACGGATAGATTTCCTTAGGGTTTTAGAAGTGTTCTTATCGAACGGGTTCCTATTTTTATACTCAGGTTTAAATTCTGAATTAAATTCGAATTCGAGTAGGATATAGTTAGATTGGAAGAGAATAGGATAGGGATTACAATGGAAGAGATTCGGGAAGATTTGATCACGGTTTGATTGGGTTTTAAAATCCGAAAATTAAAAAAAAAAAGCTAACTGTGTTAACAGAGGGGGCGCGGCTCGGGCTCTTGGAAGAGCTACAGTGCCCCCTTGTTGTACTGTTCATCCGCCCTTTTTTTTTTAGTAACAAAGAGTGTTGATGGTTTTTGCAACCATAGGTGCTGTCCTATGGAGCTGTGGTCGGTCCATGGGCCGACCACCACTGCTCCACTTTTTTTTTTTTCCATTCTTATATATATATATATATATATATATATATATAAACTAATAAATGCCCAAAGTAGCTTATAATATGTCAAAAAATATTTTCAAATATATAAAAATATCTACATTTACTAGCTATATTTGATATATGTAAAATATGAGTCAGCATATAAAAATTATTCCTATTAAAACATTTAATACACTTCTATATTAATAGTAATCATAATCATTCTAGTGTAAAATAAAATAAAATTTATATTATATACTAAGAAAAAGTTATTTATTATATAGAAATATTCTTTATATTTAATCAATAAAAATATTTGACAAAATAATCTCTAACCCTCATAATATATACATAATTGAATAGCTCACAAATATTTGTAGGACGAAAATTTTCATGTAAAAATCTATCATTAATATTATTCAAAAATAAAAACAATAAACAAATAAATTTACATTTCATAAAAAAATAATAGTAAAATTCTATTTAAGCCAAAATAAATAAATAAAAATTCACAAAATTTGGGGGTTTTACAATTTGTTTCAAGATATTGATCGAGCAATCTTGGAGACTATTCTTCAAAAAGACACATTGAAACAAATTTCGGATTCTATGAAGAAGAAATATTAAGGCTCAATAAGGGTGAAAATGCAGCAGCTTCAAGTCATTCGCAAAGAATTTGAGGTTCTTCATATGAAGCAAGGATAGTCTGTGGATGACTATTTTTTACAAAACGATGACAATAGTAAACAAGATGTGTATTCTTCGTGACAACTAGAAGATGTCACAGTGGTGGAGAATTCTTCGGTCAATGACTTCAAAATTTGACTACGTTGTCTGTATGATTGAGGAGTTAAAAGACATGGAAGCACTCTCCATTGATGAATTGCAAGGTTCATTGTTGTTGCATGAGCAGCGAATGAAAAGTAGTATCAAAGCGGAGCAAGCACTGAAGGTCTCAACCAATAATGAATTCACATCAAGAGGTCGTGGTGTCTACAGAGGAAGAGGGAGAGGTCGAACACCTTTTAACAAAGCTACTGTGGAGTTCTATAAATGTCACAAGCTTGGACATTTTCAATATGAGTGTCCAACTTGGGATAAAGAAGCAAACTACGCTGAATTAGACAAGGAGGAAGAGATACTACTCATGGCTTATGTAGAAGAGAGTGGAACTCGAAGAGAAGATGTTTGGTTTTTAGACTCGGGGTGCAGCAATTACATGAGTGGTGATAAGAGCTTGTTCTGTGATCTCGATGAAAGCCTCAAGCAAAGAGTGAAGTTGGGGAATGATACAAGAATGGAGGTGGCAGGCAGAGGCACTGTAAGACTAAAAATAAGAGGTATTACTCATGTTGTTAACAATATTTATTATGTACCTGAATTGAGAAATAATTTGCTGAGCATTGGACAACTACAAGAAAGGGGGCTAGTATTTGCCATTAAAATCTTTTTATTGCAAATTTCAATTACAAACAGAACAGTGTTACAATGTAGGACTTAGACGTGGTCCTAGGAGAACACTTTTGTTTATCTGGGACCCTGTGTCGATGGAGCGAGTGGTAATGCGTTGACTCCGTTGACGATCTGACGACGGTTCTCGGTTCTCTGAAGGTCCGAGTTGCTCTGGGTGCGGGAGCTTGCGGAGAGGAAGAAGACGTTGAGTGTCTATATCTGCCTCTCTTACTGTGTATGTAGGTCTCTGTTCGTAGGTGTCTCTGTATGTCTTGAAGAAGGAAATGATCCTTCTATTTATAGCTTACAGGTTGGCTGCTCATGCGTGCATATGTAGGATGTGCCTGTTTGTGGGGATGCCATGTGGTGATTGCTGATGGAGGCGCATGGGCGATGCACTCTGATTGAGGAGTTGAACCCTTCATGTTGCCTTTGTAGGCTGCGACCGAACTGACACGTAGCAATGGAGAGGATCTTTTAGTTGCTGAGATCTTGGGTGATTAGCACCCCTTCATAGGCTGAATCGAGTCAAAGGACATGTGTCATAGGTCCATGGCTCAAAGATCTCAGATTTGAAGGAGAGTGATCTGGTAGGATGCACCTGGGATTGGGCGTATGATGAGACTTTGGCTTGTAACCTTTAGGAGTCACGGACCAGTCTGGGCGTACGACTTTTGAGGCGCATGCGAGTCTTCAGGTGCATGGCCGCTGAGACGCATGCGAGTGGTTGGTCGGCCACATGGGTCGTAACCGTCGGAGGAAAGTAATGATGATGCTGATGTCAGCGACGCTTCGTCTTCTAAAAAAGCTGCTAACTATTCAGTCCTCGGGGGACGTGCTGCCAACTCTATCACTTGAGCATTAATTGCTTCATGGGTGACGAGCCAAAATGGGCGCATGAGTCCATGCATGTTTAGGACGCATGGATCTGTGCTTTGTTAGGCGCATCCATACGGGGCACTTTGGAACAGGCGCGTCTGTACGATGTGCGGTGTCTGGCCGGCGCATCCGTTTACATGACGTGCTTTTATTGGTCCAACTTTTGTGTTCTTTAAGTGCTTTAAATAGCCGTTTTGACTTGGCTGAATTCGATATCACCAATGACCGCATATAGGATAGATTGCATGCTCACCTATTATCTTGTACAGGTGGTAAGTATCATGTATATTTTGTGCAGGAAAGGAGCACGGCCGTGGTAAGAACGCCTTTAAATTGGTTATGTGTTATCGTTTAAAATGTGCCTTCGATATGAACTGTAATTCATATAGTTCTAAATAGAAAGATCACTTTCTATGCTAGAATCCTTAATAAGCAGTGTCGGTTTAGACGAGTGGGTTGTCCCATCCACTAGCAAGTGTGCTAACCCCCAACTCCCCAGGTAACGAGCGCGCTGCGGGAGCTCAAGAGTAGACCTGAAGCTGAAGAACGGGAGGCGGCACAAAGCTCTCCTATTTTGAAGTATTTTGAAGCCCAACTCAGATCGAAGGCTTTGTTCAAATGTATAAAGGGGCGTGAATGTATGGAACGACAAGGATTATTTCAGAGCAAGCTTGTCGAGAGTTTTTCTTTTGTGTTTCAAGATGTAGCCGCAACGGCATATGTAATGTAAAAATGACCTTGCACATACTTTGCAAGCTTATGAATGAAAAGCTAAATTTCTTCCTATGCTATGTCTTCAACTCTCTGTACTGTTTAATTTCAACGCGTCGAGTCAAAAAGGAATTTCCAATTACACATCCTTGCCTTGTGCAAGTCCATTAAACACTTGCACGGCATCACGTCCCGACCCGTAGAGATCGATTTATATCGAGTCAAGGTGATGGCGACCGATTCGGCGAGTCGGGGCGTGACAACCTCTCCCAAGAAGTAAAGTCCACCCCTTTGTTCACCTGCTCCAATCACCATCCTCGTACTTCGGTCTTGAACAAAACACAAATCAGGAGTAAATAACATATCACAATTTCTGGCCCCAATCAATTATGAGAGAGAGATCAAGTTGCAAGTCAATGTCGAAACGTAAAGAACATCCATCAACACCAATGAAGCGGTCAAAAATACGTTGCCTCTTAGAACAGCCTCAATAGTGCTCCCATCCGGCAAAGTCACAGGACAGACAGGGCCCTCAAAGTAATCAACTAAACAAGCACGAGAACCTGTCGCATGAAGAGTAGCCCCAGTATCGAATATCCAAGGGACAGAAGTATTCTTACCCATCAGGCGATCAGATTTTGAAGTACCAGGGTTTGAAGGATTGTCGTTACCCAGCAAGTTTATCAGTTTCTGCCATTGTTCACCTGAGAGTGGTGAAAGATACCCTCCATGCATCATATCCGCCGAACTCCCAGCAAGACCAGCAGGGACACCATGACCAGCAGCGACGACATGATGAACAACCCCTGCGCCACCAGCACCACGTCCCCTATCACGTCTCTGCTGTGGTGTCGGGCCTCTGCCACCACCAGCACCACGTCCGCCCTCACTCCGAGGACGAGCCTCCCACCACTCTGGATAGCCAATCTTGGCAATGCAAGTTGCAACATCATGACCTGTTTTCTTGCAATGAGTACAGATCATACCTTATTTGTCCCTGGAATCTGAGGTTCTACTATTAGAAGTAGTAGAAATACGAGGTGAAGACTTGATAGCCAGCGCCATCACCTCCTCAGTAGCGGATTGGACCTGAGATTTTCGCAATCCTCCTCCTCACGGACTGCCTGGTATGCCCGATCTAAACTTGGCTGAGGATCCTGAGCCAGAAGATTAGATCGGGTATGACCATACAACTCAGCATTCAACCCATACATAAAGTCCTGAAAGTGGTCTTCATCCCTCATAACCGTAGCTTTGCAGCAAGTTCACCACAGGTACAAGTAGGCAAGGAAAAATAAGCAGCTTGTTCATCCCACAGAGACTGCAAATTTCTAAAGTAGGTTTCTACTGACATCGACGCCGTTTGTTTGCACTCAGCCAAAGCCACCTTAATTTGTTGCTTCCGAGTGCCATTGCTAACAACAAATCTTTTCTCCAACAAGTTCCACAATGGATAAACCTCCTCAAAGTACGGCAAAGATTTCTTCAGAGACGGATCAATGGTATTAAGAACCCATTGAACCAAATAGCGCTTGCACGCATCTCCAATCAAGCAATTTACTAGCATCAGTAATAGGTTTGACTTCAGTACCTTCCAGAAAAGTGATCTTTCGCCTAGAGATCAGGGAGAGACGTATCGACCGAGACCACTCAGAATAGTTCGGTCCACGGAAAATAATAGGAGTAATGATATTTCCTGGTTGATCAGCAGAACTCAGAAAATATCGATCTTTCGGATTAGGATAATTTGGGTTGTGTGCACCGCCACCGTCAGTCACGACGGAGTAGCTGGACGCAGCATCATCTGCCATTGCGGATGTCGGGTGTACAAAAAAATTTGGACAAGACGAATCAGCCGCTGATGGACGGGATCGACGGCGAATCGGCCGCGATCAGGGGCGCCGGATCTGGCGTGTAGGAGCGAGCAGATGTCGGGTGTACAAAATTTTGTACAACTCCGACGAATCTGCCGCTGATGGACGGGGTCGGCGGCGAATCGACCGCGATCAGGAGCGCCGAATATATATATATATATATATATATATATATATATATATATATATATATATATATATATATATATATATATATATATATATATATATATTTTAAGCTTTCTTCTGCTTTGGACTACAGTTGTTGAACAAATAACATGCAAGATACTTCTTCGGCAAAGAAGTACGTGGATGCTACGGGAAACTTTAAGAAGCACGAGGATGCTTCTTCTTCTTTGGACTACAGTTGTTGAACAAACGGACAGGCGCGGTCAGTGCAGTGTTGAACAAACGGACAGGCACCCTCCGGTCGACTCCAGATCGGTCAGGCGAAGCGGCATGCGCGGGCGTTCGGTGGGTCGGCGCCTGATCGGATCCGTACGGCGGTTCGGTCAGGTCGGCGCAGTCGGCGCGGTCGGCACGGGCGCGGTCGGCACGGGCGCGGTCGGCACGGGCGCAGTTGGCTCGGTCGGTGCGGGCGCAGTCGGCGCGGGAGCAGGCTAGGATTTTTCGGGAGATGGCGGCTAGATTTTTTTTTTGAGGCTCTGATACCAAGTAGGAAATAATAATGCCTTGTTCTCATTGCTAGGGTTTGTTATAATATATATAGTGTCTATATTTGGGCTTATGGGTATGGGCCATATTTACATTGCAAATATAATCTAACATTTGCGTTTCCTAAATTTTTCATCAAGTGCGAATAAGTGCGAAGTACATATTTTTATAAAATGTTTTAATTATAAAGATGTAGAAAATATTTCAAAATAATAAACGATAAATATTTTATATTGCTTGAAGTTGTAAATGCGTCGCGCCGAGGATTGCCAAACTTTATTTTTAGTTAAAAATGCCATTTTATTTTATGTTACAAGTATAACTAGTAATTTAGAAAAACTGTGTTTTATGTAAGTATTATTTTTGCATGCGAGTGTATATATATTTGTATTTTTGAAATTAATTATTATCATTAATATATTATTTCGAAAAATGTATATTAAATATGGGTTGATTTAATATGTAATTAATTATGGTGATTTAAGTTGGAAAAAATATTAAGTTATTTAAATACAGTTTAAATTAGAGGTAGAATCTATCTACATTGGATTATATTTGATTGAGTTACTTTTAAATCAATTTGAATTAAATAGTGGAAAATCCAAAGGGAATTAAAACTCTTCTTAGTCCTTATCTAGATAAGAGTTTTGTAAACCCCCTGATTTTTCAAAATAAATATTTCTGGAATTTTTTTTGTATTTTTAAATAACTATTTATTGACCTATTATATAATTTGTATTATTTTACATATATTTAGCATAGTGCTCATTAGTGAATTTAGTATAAAAATATATAAATCTATTTTTCTAGTACATTAAGGATCTAAACTTTATTATACAATTTTTCTCAAAATTTTAGGATTTATTTCATAACTTTTATTACTTTTTACATGTTACTTATATTGTACACTATTTACATAATATAGAATAAATGTCAATTTAATATTAAATATTTTAGCTTGTATAAATAAGATTAGATAAAGGTTGTTTAAATAAATATTAACTCTATTTATTATCTATAGTAATTTTAAATAATGTTATAGATAATTTAGATAAATATGAACTATATTTTAAGTTAATCATAATCCTAAGTCTAATAAGCAAGTATCCCTATCTATATTATATCATAACAAAGTATCTCTTATCAATTTAAATCAAATCCTATCTAATTTAGGAGATAAATCTGAAATAAATACCTATATAATCCCAATACATCCCCCTTCTATCCGCCATAATTCGAAATTATTTTAGTCCAATAGAAACTCTAAAATTCGTTATTAGAATTCAGCCCCGCTTTTTAGCAGCAATAGCAACTTGGAACGACGATATCTCCTAGCTCCGAACTCCGTTTTGCCTCCAATTTTTTTTAAAGAAGTGTATCGAGGTAAGGTTTCCAAAAACATATTTTAATAGACAAATTTTTTCTGTAAATTTTTCCAAAACTGTTTGAGAATCTAGTTTCCAAAAAATAAACGTGTTTCGATATTTTTGTGATTTCGGGAGATTCCGGAAACGAAAATACGATCCGTATATTTTTTCAAAAAGATGATACGAAAACCTATACCATATCCTAACTTCGGAATTTATTAAATAAATGTAATAGGTGCAGTATTAATTATAATAAGATAATAGACTATTTTCAGCATCCGAAGTTGTTCCTACACCTTCATCTTTGTGCGTTGTTGTTGATTCATCGTCAGGACATCATCTTATCTCACTCGAACATCAGACAAGATACCTTGCCATCTTTACTGCTTACATTTTGTTGTATTTTATTTCAGTTATTGTATCTATATTTCTCATTTATTATTTTCTTCTTGCATGTGGACTTAGAGTTAAGGGACTACGGTCAACTTAGTATATCTCATTAAACTTGTCACGATTGTATCACGAGTTGTGTGTGAGTTGTGAGCATCATATAGAGGTCACTTGCGTGTTGGCTGATCCCCCGTGTGCATGCGTAGGAATAACTGTCAATATATGCATATTAGAAGACTTGACAGTTATTAGGTATAAAACAGTGTTGTGGAAGTGACACGTGTTTGTGCGGCGTGGTTACGACGCATGTATAGTGTCATGGGGAGGGAGAGGACAGCTACTAGCGTAGGGGCTACATTTACTTTTTACAAATATTTGCGGGCCGATAGTGACTCTTATGAGCGCTACCTTCTGCCCTGGCCGATAGTAACTCGGATGAGCGCTACCTACTGCCATGCTCTTTATTTACTCTGCTAATCCTACAGCCCCTGCGTAGAACGTTGTCCTCAAAGTGCATATCACATAGATGGTTAAGGACCCAGTCGTGTCGTAGTTTTATAGTATTTACACTTGCAGTTATAATGACATGTTCTTCCTTATCTTGTTACGTCCCTCTGAGGACCTGGTGATTTCTCCAGGTGTGTTTTGTGATTTTTGCAGGTGCCCTAGCCAAGGCCATAGTTTACAATCTACCTTCGCGATGCTAGCTCTTGGATCGTCCTTCGCTTCGCTCGACTCTTCCATCTTTGCTATGTATTTCTCTCTCTTTTTGTTGGTAGTGGATTTGTCTTCGCCCAACGATTATATACATGACAAACTCAAAGTTGCTTTTATATCATTATTTATCTTCGTGGATGAGATTTAGTGTCTTGGTTTTTTATATTTACAGCTTATGTATACATATGAGCCTCTCATTTACTTGTATGTATACAGCTGGCATGATACATTTCTAGTCCTTCTATTTTGGGACTGGGGCGTTACAGACAGATCTACAGAAGACAAAGTAGGAAGAGCAAAAGCTGAAGGATCTCAAGTCAAAGAATTATTTGTGTAACACCCCAGTCCTACGTACATGCCAGCTGTATGCATACGCAGACTACTCCAATATATGGAATCTACGTGTACACACATAAGTTGTAATAAAAGAGCTCCAGCTCATAACAATATAACATGGTCACAGGCAGTAACTATATCTCATCCACAATGATAAATAAGAGAAATAACAAACCAAATGTCTCAACTTAAAATAAAGAGAAATATCTGTCGGGCGGAAACAAATCCACTACCGAGCTACTGAAAAGAAATCAACTGAAATGAATATGAAAAAGAGTATCAACTACATAAGTCCATCAACTAAGAATATGATCAAATAGGCTCCGAAGGCGAGACTTCCTCGGCTGCAAATGGAGACTCTAGTCCAGAACTGTACTCCTCAGGATACTGCTCGTCGTCTATACCTGGAGAGATCACCAGGTCCTCAGAGGGACGTAACAAGATACAGGAAGAACATGCTAATATGAACTGTCAGAATAATAATAATAATATGCGAGACTCTCATAAACACCAATATGCCAAGGGAATTCTAACCATCTATTGTGCAATTTAGAGGACAACTTTCATGCGCATGGGTGGGATTTAGGCTATGTGTACGTAACTGGCATCCAGTCATCTGTATCCGTCCGTAACGTCTAAAACGTCAGAGGGCATATGCAAATAAATCGCCACAGTTCTATCCGAAAACTGTGGTTTACCTGTTTGGATTTCCATACGCACTAGCGACTGTCCTCCCCCAATATATTCTACACTGTTCAAGTCATGTCCATGGCTCGTCCAGTTTTGTAACTGCTTGAGTCTCTAAAACCCTAGTCATAGCAATTACGATCATCTATCCGTCACACGACTTCTTACATAAAGATGGCCAGTCAATATGCAAGCCGTGCCCCTAGCAACATGTCTCAAATCGTGTAGTGTGAGTCTCATGGCCAATGGAGATATAAGAATATCCCACAATAGAAAGGTAGTCCACTACAACTAAGTCGACATGCAACAAATAAAATAAAACAAGAAACGACTGATAAAGTCGCTTGCACCCAAGTGTGGCTTGGACGCACAGTTTATAAAAATATGAAACAAAGTAAATAAATGCTAAAAATAAATAATATGACAGTAAATATAGCAATGTATACTTGCCTTGTGATTGGAAGGTGTTTTGACGACGTCCAGTAGATGAAATCGGCAAGTGAGAATAAGCTACAAGAGTGGAACCTCCACAAACGTTCTCGGACGCTGAAACAAACATCAAAAACATTCTCGTTGAAGAAGATATACCTAGAAAACGCCTGCCCAAAAGTCTAATTCTAGAACAGGGGCAAAATTGTAATTTCGGGTCAAAACGATGTCCGTCGTTGGACCCGCTTCGCACCGAAACGCGTGCCAAAGTCTATGGTCTATAAAGTCGTCAAATTATATGTCTACAGATTCTGTTTGAGGAGAGGAACCCAACGGTATGTCCAGTTTTGGATTCCGACGAGCCGTGCACAAAATCGCCCGTTTGAGTGGGTCGCGGGCCCGCCAATTTTGACGTTCCGATCGACCTTCTCAGAATCGGACCAAACTTCGCATGCAGGACCAGAAAAATATTTCGAGTCCAATGGCGCAAGTTTCGTCGCTGTCTGACGAGTGTGCACAAAGTAATTGGAAAATTTTGAAATAGGCCGATACGGCGTTCTTCGACGGATACGGGTCAAATTCGTCGCGCACACGCAACCAATTTGAATTCCGTCAAAGCCCGCACGTCCACAAAGTCGATACGCACCTTTCGGTACCTTCGATTTGTGACGGGCTCGTCCGGTTTTTCGGGACGGACACCGTATCGGTGAAATTTTTTTAAATACATTCTTATTTGAAAACTGTTTTTGTGAATATTTGAAAATGAATAACTTCGCATATACTTAATCAAAACAGTAACTATAAAAAGGGTTTTCGAGTGTTACAGGTTGTCTATAGGATTGTTCAATTGGTTTTACTAAAAGGTTAACAGATTGATGGGAATCAATCGTCAAAGTGGGGTGGTTGGCTGTGTTACAAACTGTTTATAAAACAGATTTTTCCGAATCTTTGGGTCAAGATCAATAGGGATTACCACATGATTTAGCCTAAAGTAAATACTGGGATTGCTAGGTGGTTATGTAGACTTCCTAAAGAAATTCATAGATCAGGAATTGATCAAACAGAGATGAAGAATTTGGTGCGCGAATATGGGTACCTGACTGCTCGACTCAGAACAGGGGACCCTGTTCCTACGGGGTTCTACGGCGACTGTGCGGTTGTCGGCGGCGCTCTGGCGGTCAACAGCGGCCTGGAGTCGTTCACACAGGTCAGGATCTGCTCTGGGTCGAAGCACGAAGAGCACGGATAGATTTCCTTAGGGTTTTGGAAGTGTTCTTATCGAACGGGTTCCTATTTTTATACTCGGGTTTAAATTCTGAATTAAATTCGAATTCAAGTAGGATTTAGTTAGATTGGAAGAGAATAGGATAGGGATTACAATGGAAGAGATTCGGGAAAATTTGATCACGGTTTGATTGGGTTTTAAAATCCGAAAATTAAAAAAAAAAAAAGCTAACTGTGTTAACAGAGGGGGCGCGGCTCGGGCTCTTGGAAGAGCTACAGTGCCCCCTTGTTGCACTGTTGATCCGCCCTTTTTTTTTTAGTATCAAAGTGTGTTGATGGTTTTTGCAACCATAGGTGCTGTCCTATGGAGCAGTGGTCGGTCCATGGGCCGACCACCACTGCTCCACTTTTTTTTCCATTCTTATATATATATATATATATATATATATATATATATATATATATATATATATATATATATATAAACTAATAAATATATATATATATACTAAATATATATATATATATATATATATATATATATATATATATATATATATATATATATAAACTAATAAATGCGCAAAGTAGCTTATAATATGTCAAAAAATATTTTAAAATATATAAAAATATCTACATTTACTAACTATATTTGATATATGTAAAATATGAGTCAGCATATAAAAATTATTCCTATTAAAACATTTAATACACTTCTATATTAATAGTAATCATAATCATTCTCGTGTAAAATAAAATAAAAATTATATTATATACCAAGAAAAAGTTATTTATTATATAGAAATATTCTTTATATTTAATCAATAAAAATATTTGACAAAATAATCTCTAACCCTCATAATATATACATAAATGAATAGCTCACAAATATTTGTAGGATGGAAATTTTCATGTAAAAATCTATCATTAATGTTATTCAAAAATAAAAACAATAAACAAATAAATTTACATTTCATAAAAAAATAATAGTAAAATTCTATTTAAGCCAAAAAAAATTAAAAAAAATTCACAAATTTTGGGGGTTTTACAATTTGTTTCAAGATATTGATCGGGCAATCTTGGAGACTATTCTTCAAAAAGACACATTGAAACAAATTTCGGATTCTATGAAGAAGAAATATTAAGGCTCAATAAGGGTGAAAATGCAGCAGCTTCAAGTCATTCGCAAAGAATTTGAGGTTCTTCATATGAAGCAAGGATGGTCTGTGGATGACTATTTTTTACAAAACGATGACAATAGTAAACAAGATGCGTATTCTTCGTGACAACTAGAAGATGTCACAGTGGTGGAGAATTCTTCGGTCAATCACTTCAAAATTTGACTACGTTGTCTGTATGATTGAGGAGTTAAAAGACATGGAAGCACTCTCCATTGATGAATTACAAGGTTCATTTTTGTTGCATGAGCAGCGAATGAAAAGTAGTATCAAAGAGGAGCAAGCACTGAAGGTCTCAACCAATAATGAATTCACATCAAGAGGTCGTGGTGTCTATAGAGGAAGAGGGAGAGGTCGAACACCATTTAACAAAGCTACTGTGGAGTTCTATAAATGTCACAAGCTTGGACATTTTCAATATGAGTGTCCAACTTGGGATAAAGAAGCAAACTACGCTGAATTAGACAAGGAGGAAGAGATACTACTCATGGCTTATGTAGAAGAGAGTGGAGCTCAAAGAGAAGATGTTTGGTTTTTAGACTCGGGGTGCAGCAATTACATGAGTGGTGATAAGAGCTTGTTCTGTGATTTCGATGAAAGCCTCAAGCAAAGAGTGAAGTTGGGGAATGATACAAGAATGGAGGTGGCAGGCAGAGGCACTGTAAGACTAAAAATAAGAGGTATTACTCATGTTGTTAACAATATTTATTATGTACCTGAATTGAGAAATAATTTGCTGAGCATTGGACAACTACAAGAAAGGAGGCTAGTGTTTGCCATTAAAATCTTTTTATTGTAAATTTCAATTACAAATAGAACAGTGTTACAATGTAGGACTTAGACGTGGTCCTAGGAGAACACTTTTGTTTATCTGGGTCCCTGTGTCGATGGAGCGAGTGAAATTGCGTTGACTCCGTTGACGATCTGACGACGGTTCTCGGTTCTCTGAAGGTCCGAGTTGCTCTGGGTGCTGGAGCTTGCGGAGAGGAAGAAGACGTTGAGTGTCTATATCTGCCTCTCTTACTGTGTATGTAGGTCTCTGTTCGTAGGTGTCTCTGTGTATCTGGAAGAAGGAAATGATCCTTCTATTTATAGCTTACAGGTTGGCTGCTCATGCGCACATATGTAGGATGCGCCTGTTTGTGGGGATGCCATGTGGTGATTGCTGATGGAGACGCATGGGCGATGTGCTCTGATTGAGGAGTTGAACCCTTTATGTTGCCTTTGTGGGCTGCGGCCGAGCTGACACGTAGCAATGGAGAGGATCTTTCAGTTGCTGAGATCTTGGGTGATTAGCACCCCTTCATAGGCTGAATCGAGTCAAAGGACATGTGTCGTAGGTCCATGGCTCAAAGATCTCGGATTTGGAGGAGAGTGATCTGGTAGGATGCGCCTAGGATTGGGCGTATGATGAGACTTTGGCTTGTAACCTTTAGGAGTCACGGACCAGTCTGGGCACACGGCTTTTGAGGCGCATGCGAGTCTTCAGGTGCATGGCCGCTGAGACGCATGCGAGTGGTTGGTCGGCCACATGGTTCGTAACCGTCGGAGGAAAGTAATGATGATGCTGATGTCAGCACCGCTTCGTCTTCTAAAAAAGCTGCTAACTGTTCAGTCCTTGAGGGACGTGCTGCCAACTCTATCACTTTAGCATTAATTGCTTCATGGGTGACGAGCCAAAATGGGCGCATGGGTCCATGCATGTTTAGGACGCATGGATCTGTGCTTTGTTGGGCGCATCCATACGGGGCACTTTGGAACAGGCACGTCTGTACGATGCGCGGTGTCTGGCCGGCGCATCCGTTTGCATGACGTGCTTTTATTGGTCCAACTTTTGTGTTCTTTAAGTGCTTTAAATAGCCGTTTTGACTTGGCTGAATTCGAAGCGTCAGGTTCATCACCATTAATGCAAATTCATTGCACGGGATTCGGAGAGCCTGCCACTTGGCACATGGATTTAATTTGCCCGGCCTATAAATAGCGGCAAAGAGAGAGTTTGCTTTTCGTTCTCTCACGTCCTCCCAAAATAAACTTGTGTGCTCGAGCACATTCTGCTGACGAGATGCTCCCGAGGGTGAAGATGCGACGACTTGTCTTCGTTCTTGCACTTGAAGGTGACTGTTACATCCAAAAGTCAGAGTCGAGGGTTCTGAGGCAGGCGGAAGGTGCCTGTTGCATCCAAAGATCGGGATGCTCGAGCCTCGTCTCCGTTATGCTGAAAGAGCCGCAGATCGGAATTGTGGTGCTCCCGGCTTTGGAGGCGCTTTCTTCTGTCAGAGTGGGTGTTGCCCATTCTGGTTGTGTTGAAAGCCTCCTTTTATCGCGGATCGATTGCGGTGCTCTCCTCTTCCTTGGTCTTTGGAGAGCTCTTCCTCCCGCTAGGGTGGGGTTGATCGCCCACCCTTGTTCTGCTCAATAAATGCTTTATTAGTCGAAGCACTCGATCGGGTCAAAGTGGAGCGCATATGCTGAGACTTTATGATGCGCATAACTGAGACTCTGAAGATATGCGCCTGACTGAGACGCTGAAGTGATTGGCCAAACTGAGACGCTGAAGAGATGCGCCTGACTGAAATGCTGAAGTGATGCGCCAAACTGAGACGCTGAAGAGATGCGCCTGACTGAGAGCGCATGGCGGTTGCTGCGCCTAGCTGTAGACTTAGGATCTTTTCTTTGTAGAAATTTCTCTTTGTAAAGCCTTTTTTAGACATGTAATAGACTTTTATATGAAACAAAAATTTTTCTTTTAATGTCTATGCTTTTGCTGTTTGCTGTGCCAAGTACTTCATCTGAGCTCCCTGGCGCATGTAACGTTAGGCGCATAGGATTTCCGGTCCTGAAATTCCATGCTTCTACAAGACCCCCTTCAAAGTTTTCATAACTTTTTATCAAGTTTTGGAATACTTTGAATAAGAAGCATGGTGGTGTCTTCAACGGGGCGCATGACTGTTCGGGTGCATGATTACTCCGTGCATCAGTGATGGGGCGCATGCTCCTCTCAGTTAAATGATAACGCTTTGAAGTAATCAATAAAAGATTAATAATGATCTTTTTGGATTATTTACAGTTATCGTTTCACAGAACCCCAAGCGGCGCCTGATGTCACTCCTCATCGGTTTTTGCGTATGCCCAAGCCTATAAATAGACGTCTGATGGAGAGAGAGAGGGTTCCTCTCCACTTTGCTTTCTTCTTCTCTAGAGTTCTTCTTTCAAAAAACCCTAACTTCTTCTTTCATGAGATGGCCCCCAAAACTCCTCGCGGTGGTGCTGGCAAGGGGAAGGAGCCTGCGGAGTTCGTCGAGGAGGACGCTCATGTCACCATCGTGACTCCGACCAACGTTCGGCCTGCAGTGACGGGTGGGTGTGATCTCCCAACTTTTTAGACGAGTCTGGAGCACATGGATGAGTTGCATCATGTTGTTGTGCCCTAACTCTTTATCGCCGACACGCATGGACTTCTGTCCTAATGATGCGCTGAGGTTATTTCGCCGATGCGTATGGGTTTAGGCCCTGATTATGCGCCGAGGTTTAACTGCTGACGCGCATGGGTTTACACCCTGATGATGTGCCGAAGCTTCACTGCTGACGCGCATGGGTTTAGACCCTGATGTTGCACCGAAGCTTCACTGCTGACGCGCATGGGTTTAGACCCTGATGATGCGCCAAAGCTTCTTTTCAAATGCGCCTGAGCCTTGGTTCAGGGTATGCGCTTCTGATGAGAACGTGGCTCAGATTCTTTTGCTGTTTCTAACATATCTGAATCTTCTTTTGCTGACCACCAGTGTCGATGACCGTCCCGCTCTTGAATGAAGTGCTTCTGGACGCTGCCCTCTGTCAGATGGGAGTAGATTATAACGAGGAGGTGATAAACCCTGCCCAAGCTGCCATTATGCTGGATCAGCCTCCTGAGAGAATGACCCAAATCCGGGAACAACAGCGTGGGTTCCTCCAACGGATGATGGAGCGTGGCGTTTTGAAATCTGCTATTTCTGATAATATGACTTTCTTGAAGCCTGAGTTCCTGTTTGGGGACCGTCTTACTTCTACTGAAGCAAAGGTGTTAAAGATCAAGGAAGATTGGTTCTTTAAGCAAGAGGGGTGCACATGACTGTTTAGCAACTTGAGCGTCAATGGCCTTTGACGGCTTTCTGTCGTCTTGCTTCCAAGAGGAGGATGTCTTGGGAGCTAACCCCATCTCAGGGGGGAGCGGTGGCAGGCACCCTCAAGATCGACGCTACCTCCAATCAGAGGGATACTTTGGCCGCCGTACGGGCTGGACCTTCTTTCACCTGGCGGACTCTGCGTCCTGGAAGTATTTACAGTGACGTCCCTACCAACACATTTGCTTTTGGCGCTTCGACTTTTGTAAATCATATGCTATCGTTGAAGCGGTCGTACCCGAAAGGTGAATTTCGGGTAGAGGGTTGGTGTCACTACGTTTCCAAGTGGGATAAGCTGACACTCTGGATTCTGACGCAGTTTCGAACCGAACTCCGAGAGATTGGGCTGACTGCCGCAATCCGTGCTACCCAGGCAGGCGTCAACATCAACAGGCATATGTTCCTCGCGCTCCTAGAGATGTTTAATACCCAGACCGGGACTTTCTTCACTCCGGTGGGGGAGCTGGGATTTGTACTTCATGAAATGTACGAGGTGTCAAGGCTCCCTTGGGGATCAGAACCTTATGAGGAATACTTCCCGACCAACGAGGAGTTCCAAGTCCTGGGGACAAAGCAGAGGAGATGATGGCCGTCTTCAAGGAAGTGGCGAGCCATCATTATTATATGCAGAAGAGGGATAAGGGCGAGTCACAGCCTCACGTGACTGCTTGGAGAGATTATGTCTTTGAGCAAGACAAGGAGTAGCCCCTGACGTCGGTGGTTCCTTCGAGCTTGAGAAGGGTAAGGGTTTGCTGGAACCCCCTGTTGCTCCTTCTACTTGGGGTACGATATCGACGCCCCTCTCGGCTCTTTCCGTTCTTTTGGCTCTTCGGGCCAGTGGCGAAGTTCAAGCCCCTGTTGAGGAAGAGTCTGTTGATACCGAGGTTCCAACCTCGCAGATTGAAGTCGACGGGTCTTCTTTCGGTCCGCCGTCTAGAGCAGCTCCTCCAACTCCTGCTATAACACCGCAAGTGCTGGCGGATGCGGATGAGTACGTGAAGTTATCATTGAGGCGGTGTATAAGATGCTGCAGAGGGACGTATCGACAGTGATGAATGCCAACGGGAGTTTCATGATGGTAAAAACCATGGCGCTCCCTCACATTGGTCTGATACGTTCCCACCAGGGCCATGACCATATGGCCGAGATTCTGGAGGCATCGGTGGCCGAGCTCGACCAGCTGCTTTTCGAGTTTCAGAGTATCTAGCGAAATGATCTCTCCGTTCTGATAGAAGCAGAAAAGGAGAAGTTGATCGCTGAAACTGAGTCATCTTATCAGGCCACCGTGGCTGTCTGGGAACGCGAGGTGGCCGAAGCTGAGGCTGCGGTGGAGAGGCTATCTCATTCCATGCAGGAGAAGATGGAGTTGCGAGCTGCGTTGGACGCTAGTATAGCGGAGGTTAATGCCAAGATTTTCCTCCTTGAAGACCAGCGAGCCCAACTCTTGTTAGATGCTGAGCGAGTCCAGGCTGAACATGTAGCATCTAAGGAGGAGGAAGCAGCTTTCACCCGCCAGGCTCTTTCCCTGGCCCAGCAACGGCAACAGTTGGACGAGAAGTATGAGGTTGACACTTCCCCTGAGGCCATAGAAATGATGCGTCAAGAAGCCGAACGCCGAGTCCTGGCAAACGCAGAGACTCGGGCGAAAGACTTGAAGCGTCGGATCGAAGAGCTTTCAGCCAATCCCGGTGATGCTTAGGGATTGTAGCATCTCATTTTTTTGTTATTTTGTGTAATTTGCAACTCCTGCTGGGGATGTAATCCTTTACTTTTACATAAAGAATAAAGAGTTTTGTGGTGTGTTCATTCTTGTTGTCATGAACTTGATGATTTGTGTGGACCTATTATCTTTTGTGCACCTTGGTTTTTAGGTACAGATAATAAGTTTGAGAGAACCAACATATTTGCTCAGAGGTAATATGGACGTGGTAAATATGGGGTTCAAATGTCGGAATATTCCTACTCAGAGGTGTTATGGACGTGGTAGGAGTGACTCTGGGGAGATACGCAAAACTACTCAGAGGTAATATGGACATAAAAGTTCTGCGATCAATGTACGGCAATACGGGGGTTGTCTGTACGGGATATTTACTCAGAGGTAATGTGGATGTGGTAAACATGATGGGTAGCGTAGTCTTACGGAGCATAAGATTCTGTTTTGTAGGGCGTAGAAGAGCAACTCAGAGGTAATGTGGACGTAGTTGCCCTTCTACTGGAGATAGAATGTAATGGAACAACTGGGTTCCGAAAGCATAGGATTTTTTTTGTGAAAGGGAGGTGTATGTGAGCTCTGATGATCATGTCCACTGATTCCCTTGCTAGGTAGAGGTGGAAGTACATATATGAAAGATGTCAAGAGTAGTACTTCTTTAGGAACTTGTCACTGATGGGCATCATGAACAAGTTCCCGTTTGATCGGGCAAGGCGGTAAGCACCGTTTGATTATACCGTCTCTATGATAAAAGGTCCCTCCCATTTGGGCTCGAACTTTCCTGGTGTTTTGTGTGTCAACACCATCGGCCTCCTGACTGCCAAAACCAGGTCGCCTACTTGGAAAGTCCTCTACTTGACCTTCTTGTTGAAAGCCTGTGATATACGGGCTTGATAGAGTTCGATGCGCTGTTGAGCTAGGAAACGTTTTTCGTCAAGTGCCTCCAATTCTCGCAAATGGCGACGTTGATTGTCTTCTTCTGTGAGTTGATTTGTAATCGCTACACGGAGTGAGGGTATCTGGATCTCGAGAGGCAGTACTGCATCGCTCTTATAGACCAAGGAAAATGGTGTGTTACCCGTCGGGTCCGTACAGTTGTGCGGTAGGCCCAAAGGCATTTGCCGAGCTTTTCATCCCAGTTGCGTTTATTTGATGACACGACCTTTTTGAGTAGCCTGACGATAGTCTTATTAAACGCCTCGGCTAATCCGTTTGTTGTCGGATTGTAGGCGGTTGATGCCACGTTCTGAATGCGATTCTTGTCACAGAATCTGCTGAAAATATGGCTGATGAACTGTGGACCGTTGTCATGGATAATCCTACGGGGTACCCCAAAATGGTAGATGACATGATGCTTGATGAAGCTGATCACCCTAGAGCTTTTCGCTTCCGCCAGTAGAACTGCTTTTGCCCATTTGGAGAAGTAGTCAGTGATAGCTAGGATGAAGCGGTGTCCCCTCAATGAAGGAGGGGTGATCGGTCCTACAATGTTCATGCCCTAAGCTTCGAAGGGCCAAGAGGCGACCGTAGGATGTAGTGGTTCCGACGGTGTATGGATAAAGTCGGCATGAAGCTGACAAGCATGGCACTTCTTAGCATAGTCGACAGCGTCGGCTGCCATGGTTGGCCAGTAGTAACCCATGCGTCGCAGTCGATCCTGCAACTTAGGCCCAGGTTGATGAGCCCCACAAGTTCCATCATGAGCTTCTCGGAGGGCTTCGGCTGCTTCTTCGTTGGACAGGCATCGAAGGAGAAGTCCATCGTAGGAGCGTCGGTACAGCATTTTAGTAGCTGTATCGTAATATAATCGAAGGGAATCCCTTCTGACTGAGACGGATTCTTTCGGGTCTTCTGGAAGAATTTCGTAGACAGCGAAATCGATGAACGGGAACCTCCAGTCTCGGACATTAATACCAGCACTTGTTGACATGGCATGGGCCATTTGTGAGCATAGGTTGTTTTTAGGACAGACCAAGTCTCGACCAACTACCTTGACATAGTGCTGAGTCCCGAGGGGTACTGCCAATGAGGCTGCGAGGCCAGCCAGAGCGTTAGCCTCCAGGTTTTGTAACCGAGATACGTGTTCTATAAAGAACTTGGTGAAGGTTGAAATAATATTCAATACAACTTCGTGGTAAGGAACCAGATCTTCATGGCGAACTTCGTATTGCCCTCTGATCTGATAACGACGATTTTTGAGTCGTCGTAGGCTTCCAGATGATCCACCCCCAGTTTTTGTGCCAGCTGGAGTCCCATAATGAGAGCGTTGTACTCAGCAACATTGTTGGAGCACGACTTCGAAAGGGAGTAAGCATGCTGGATGACCAGCTGATCGGGGGAGACTAAGACTACCTCCACTCTGGCGATGATTTGGCCTTTGGGGCCTGTTCTTGAAGCACCATCGAAAAACATCCGCCAGACGAAGCTTTCTTCGGTGACGTTTGATTCTTGGACCTCATCCGGTATGTCTTCATAGAGTCTAGAGGACTCTGGGATGGGGTGTGCAGCTAAAAAGTCGGCCAGAGCTTGACCCTTGACGGTTTTTTGTGGAACGAACACCATGTTGTATGGCATCAACAGGATCGCCCATGTAGCTAGCCGAGAGTTCAATGATCCTGGCTTCGTCATGAGAACCCTGAGTGGATTGACTCGGGAGATGACATGAATTGTCTGGCCCGAGACAAAATGGCGAGCCTTCTGGATGGCGAACACCAAAGCCAAACACTCTTTTTCAACGGGATTGTACCGGTGTTCGGCACCGATCAGTGTCCTACTGAGGTAGTAGATAGCTTGTTCGTAGCCTGCATCGCTGTTCTGAGCCAGCAGAGCGCCGAGGGAATGATCCATGGCACGGATGTAGAAGAGAAATGGTTTGCCGGCGACGGGTGCCACCAAGACTGGCGGGCTCGTCAAGTAAGCCTTGATATCATCGAAAGCTTTTTGGCATTCTTTTGTCCAGACGTAGGAGACTCCCTTCTTTATGAGCTGGGTGAAGGGTTAGCATTTTCCGGAAAGGTTTGCTATACACCTTCGGATGTATGCAAGACGACCTTGCAGGCCTCGAAGTTCTCGGAGGTTCTTCGGAGGGTCCATGTCAAGGATGGCCTTGGTCTTCTCGGGGTCGACATGAATGCCTTTCACCGTGATAATGAAGCCCAAAAACTTTCTGCTAGAAACCCCAAGGAAGGATTTAGCAGGGTTCATCTTGAGTTGATGCGCTCGCATGAGATCGAAGACTGTCTTTAGGTCTTGTAGGTGATCACCTTTGAGACGACTCTTGACAGCTGTTTGCAAAAACAAAAGTTGATCTTTATTTCATAAACTTTGTAAGAAGATTACAATAGAATTATGGAAAAGTACAACTATAGGAATCTGATCTGAATGACGATCGCTTTATCCCTTAGACGATGTGAACTTTGAAGACGATAGCCTCTGAAGTTGAAGGCAGTAGCCTCTGAAGAATGCAGCAGCACTTTGGCAAGAACTCCTGATCTCTGGTGACAATAATGATCTGATCCCCCCTATGAAGGACTTGAAACTCTATTTATAGAGTTCTGGAAATAACTAATTTTTAGTTATTCTGGATTGTGTCAGATGGATTGCGCAGACATTGGACTGCGCAAGCAGCAAACTGCGCTGGCAGTTACTCGATCGTGGACCAACTGTAGGAGACGCGTGGCATTGTTTGATTGAAATGCGCTTGGTCGTGTACAGACGGTTGCCACGTGGTAAGCAATTGATGGCATGAAGGCCACGTGTAAATTGTCAGTTATCTTGATGAATTGTTCCATATGAATTACACTGGCTTCAGACTGCGCTGGGTTGAACTGCACTGCAAGTGATCTGGCAGACTGCGCTTCGATTGGGCTGGTAGCTTGTGCTGCATGTACAGCTGTCCTCGAGCGCTGTGCTACACGAGAAACGAACAGTCTCCTCGTTCTTCGGGCTGTCAGCTGTCAGAAGATCTGATTCTCTGTCAGATAATGATGACGCGACCATGTCAGCCAGTGCGCTTGGATGGGTGCGCAGTTTAGCTTGCGCAATTGAGTTGTTGCACAATCTGTTTCCTGCGCAGTTCATTTGAAGGATGCACAATTTAATTTTCATGGCTTCTTTGATGGGTGCAACTTGATTTTTAGGACCTACAAGACCCCCTTCAAAGTTTTCGAAATTTGAAAGTATTCAAAGTTTCGAAATACTTTGAATTTTGATTTTAAAATCAAGTTGCGCAAGCGATGCCTTGACTGCGCGTTTGGAGGAATCAGCTCCTAATTTCTCGGTGCAATCTGAGGTGACTGTTACTTTTGAAAAGCTATAAATAGTTCTCATTCTTCTTTCTGTCATTCTTTACTTATTTCCAATTGTTCGAGAGAGAAAAACTCCTGTGCCAACTCCGACTCTTCTCCTTCTTCTCCGTCGATATCAATGGCCTCGAAACGTCCAGCCGCCGAGAAGGGCAAAGCCCCCGCTGAGTCTTCGACTCCGGCTGCGCCCCGAATTTCTCGTCACGAAGTCGGTCGCCCTGCGCTGCAAGGTAGGCGATAGATTCGATCAAAAAGACCCTTTTTAGGGTTCTTTGACATTGTCGAACCTTCAAACCTCTCTCTTTTTAGAGATTTGGTTGTATTATGCCGCCCTGTTTAGGGTTTGGTTGCACACACACAATAGTTTTCATATTTATGAAAACTATTTTCTTGCGCAATCGGTGGAAAGCGCTGGCAAATGTTCAGCGTAATCTATCGATTTGCGCAAGTCAGTCCAGCACAAGCTGATGCTTTGCGCAAGTTGTTCAGCGCAATCTGATGACTTGCGCAAGTAGATGTATTGGCGCAACTGGATATTTTGTGCATGTAGACTACATTAGCGCAATCTGATGCTATGCACATAGCGCAATCTGATGCTTGCGCATTTTGCTAATCTTTTGAACAGAATCTTTGATTTTGCATGTACTAAATTCTGTCTTTTTGTTTGATGCAGTTAACATCAGGGAAGATCCAAATTATGAAGTCTTTGCAGGGACTCTGGCTGAACCTGAATTTAAGGAGGATCTGTCCCATGTGATATTTCCTCAGTATGCCCTGCCATATTCTCGACAGGTCATTCTAACAGCACAAAACAACAAAATATTACTGAGTCTGATGAACGGGCAGCCTCTGCAAACTGCTGACGCCATTGTTCATAAGAAGCCTCTGTTTCTGTTTGGTGAGGCTCTTGATAAAAGTTCTCAGCCGAGACCTCGAGTTGAACAAAGACTCTTTCAGAGAGGTGAGAAAAGGATACTGTTACCGAAAATTTCCAGGTGTCTTCCCCTATCTCGCTATGCTAATGCGAGCTATCCCAGGAGGATGGACTGGAATATTACTCCTCTTCAACAAGCCAGAACGGGGAACATTTGTGTGAAGAAAGGGCCAAATAACAAGGACATGTTTTACAGTTCCTCGGAGCGTCACAGCTCCTTGATCAGAGGACTGAAACCTGGGTGCATCCCACCAGAGAATTCCTCCCTGCTACTGCCAGTTAGAACACCGATCTTTGCGAATGAATTTACGAAGGTTGAGGGAAGATATCCGGATCAGGACATCTGATTGACAGGTCTGGTGAATCCAGATAACAAAAGATGGAACTGCATAGCCAATTGGATATTGGCTCAGTTCGAAGAGAAGCTCAAGAAGATTGAGCTGTACCAGGCGGTATAGTCTACCGTATACGGATTCCACCCCAACCCTCATATGTTTCTCGCATTGGCGGAGAGGTACAACTTTTGGACAGGGACTTTTATGACGCCCTGTGGAGAGATTGGACTGGCTCTTCATGAGATGAAGTATATCTCGAGCTTACCAGTGGGGGAATTCCCCTATGAAGAATTTGTTCCAACCAATGACGAGTTGGACCGACTTCGTCGGGAGAATGCTGATATGGTGGCCGTTTTTGAAGAACTGTTGTGCCACTATAAGATCTGCTCTTTGTATTACAAGAGTGGTTCCTCTGGCACTTGCTACTCGACAAAGTGGTTGCCCTATCTCTTCCTCAACCACATCATAGAGAAGAAGACTAAGGAGCACGATAAGTGCAACCCTAACTTCTTCAGACCACTCAGCCATAGTGAGGTGATAGGATTGATGGAGGAGAACAAGGAGATGGACATCAAGGTTGATGATGAACTTCAATATCCTCCTTTCAAGACAGGAGATATTATTGAAAGTTTCATGAGAATGGGCTATAGGCCCATGTCAGAGGAAGCCCAGCTGGCGGGTTTCCTCACCTACTGGCTTCGATGATTCGTCGTCCCTGGAGCCAGCACCGTCGATCGCTTCTATCGCGGCGTGCTCTTTGCTGCCGTCCGTTTAGTCTTTGGCTACCGGATGGATCTGCTATCAGCGATGACCTGCAGAGTGAACGCTGGTCTTCGCCTTTTTGTTGATTCAATGCTTAAGGGGAAAGGCAAGAAAGGGAACTTCCCTCGGCTGGAGCTTCCCTACACTTATTTGTTCGGATGGTTGCTGCTGCACTATCCTTCATTGATGAACCCCGATATGGGGGCGGTCAGCGGAAGCTTCTTGCGAAGATTCTCCAAGAGTAAATGGATATACACCAGTCTAAGAGATTGCAGATGTGCTCTGAATCTCGGGAAGGGGTGGAATTTCTACTGTGTTCCCCCTCCAACTGGGTATGAACATATGTCTACAAATCTGGTTGATCTTGGGAGGCAGCCTTTGGGTCGTGCAGTGTTTGATTGGCTGAAGACGATCAGGCCGTCACACCTAGTCTACAGATTTGAAGATGAATGTTACTTGGATATCTTCCCAGCCGTTTTGTGCGCCAATTCGGCTATGACCAATTCCACGTGGGTAACGCCATAACGTGCCTGAAAGGAAAAGGTTGTTTGATCGATGGCGCCCGGGCTTGGGCTTATTATAATGCTCGAGACACAAGAACAATGTTCTCGATGCCGACGAAGAGCGACCATGGTCCGCGGATGCTGTACACATATTCGCTTTTCTACACCTCGGCGAATACCTTTGCCGAGAACTTTAGTCTCGCCGACAGCTTCGCGACAGCGGCCAGATTAAAGAAGGAAGCAACTGTTGTGTTAGCTCCTGGCAACGATGAAGAGCGTGAACCGGCCGATGCACCGTTGGAAGCTTCAAGGGAAGCCAACTTCCCGGAAGAAGTCAACGAACCATTGCGCATCTCTTTGAAAGTTATCAAATCTCCAGCCAAGGAGAGAAAGAGGAGGATAGATGAACCTTCTTCTCCAGTTGCGAAGAAGAAACTTGTCTTGGAACCTTCAGAAAAGGTCACCACTCGGTCGCAATCTCGACAGCTGGCCGAGTCAATTCAGAGAGAAGAAGCGACCACCCCAACTTATGTTCAAAGACAAGAAAATGTCATAGATGTAGAGAGTCCGGTGAGACCTCTACATAGAAAGAAAATGGTCTTCATAAGAAAGAAGGTAGTCACTCCTCCGAGACAAATCCTGTCATCGGTCGTGGCAAGTGCTATCGCTGGAGTTACAATGTCGTCTCCTACACCCGCCCCTGAACCTGAAACTTTCAGTCCAGAGAGGAGGGATGAGGCTGTAGAGACCATGAAGGAAGCCGTAGAGAAAGAGGATGAAGTGGTGCGATCTCATATACTTGCAGTAGAGACTACCCAGTTCCGGCTACACCAAGAACACTTCGTGATGAAGAGGATCGATTAATGATCGATGCTCTGAACGACTGCGACTTCGGCCTATATGATGATGTTGATCCGGCCGTCGCAACTGACAGCGAAGAAGCACCAGAAGACAGTGTGAGTAATGAAGATACATCAACAGAAGCTGTTGACGATACTTTAAATCCAGAAGAGGACGCTAATGTCCATGTATCCTCGGAAGCTGTTGATGACATGCTGAATCCTGAAGAGGATGTTGAGGTGCATGTGTCTCCAGAAAAGAATGCAGGTGAAGAAGTAGCACCTGAGGAAACTACTACTGCTGATCCCAAAGGTGTTGCATGACATTATCAACCTTCTTTTCATAGATTAAATAGCTGACATCTACATTTTTATCCATGCAGAAGTTGAATCTTCCCCAGTTCCTCCCATATGCACTGATATAGTGCCAATAACGGCGATAGCTAGTGGTAGACGACATTTTTCGGGCGGCTTTGAGGCAGGTAGTAGCCAGGCAGTAATGTTTGAGGCTACTTCTGCTAGGTTAGAACTCGTGTCAGCAGAGGACAAACTTGTCCCTGGACCTAGCAATGGTAAGATTGCCTTTACTTTTGATCCTTTTCGATTAGTTGCAAATGACAACAAAATAATAAAGTTTATTTGATTTTGTAGAAGAACATCTGGGAGGGGCAGCCAGCTCTACCATGGCTCCCTTGTCTAAAGAGCCCTCCACTCAAGTGCAAGAAGCTGAACGTCCATCTATACAGGCACCTGCTGCTTCGTCGTCAATGGGAGTAGCTGCTACACCTGGTGCCCTGGCTACTAACTGATTTATCATTAGCTCCTTCACCAACCTTTTCTTTAATTCGTTGGGAACCCTAATAGATAGGGTGATAGAGAAAGAAGATGCTGGTTTCTCCACAGTTAGAGGTCCAACCTCTTATCTGATCAATGCCATCCGAAGTCAAGGTGACGAAGCTCAAGCTATTTTTCTTGAGCACATACTGGATGAGCTGGAGGCATCGATTAAGAGCTATAAAGATCTGAATCGGGGAGAAGTGGAGCCTTTGGTACAAGCTGAATTTGAGAAGATGTCTCAAGAGGCTGCAGTTGCTAAGGTTGATCTCCAAATTATCTTGGATGCTTTCTCTACCAAGTCTGCGGAGTATAACTCCCAAGTGGAAACCATAGCATCTGTTGCTGAAGAGAAGGAAAGGAAAGTTGCTGAGCTACAAGCAGAATCTGCCCGTCTTCAAGAAGAGTTGAAACTTGTTCAGCTTGCTCTGGAAGATGAGGCCACACAACATCAAGCTGCAGTTCAAAACTGGACGTTCTGACTCGGGAAAGAGATGAATCTGTCACAACTCATCAAGCTGAAATCTCTCGCAAACTAGTAACCTTGTCGACTTTCGATGATAAGTCTGGAATGGAGTAAGCTAGGAGGCGAGTGATGGACTCTCGTGAGGAGCGACTGCAAACTTTAAAGCAGCAGATGACTAGCTTGATGACCCCGCCAGCGGAATGAGAAAGACTTTTTGTATCTTCTTGTTTTGTGATATATATTTTTTGTAACGTCTTTCAATTTTGATCAATAAAAATACATTTTTTTGTGGCTCTATTATTTATTTCATATCTTATTCAGATATAAATAATAGCGATGGAAAATATATTCAGAGGTCCGGGACATTATATTTCTTGATTTAGAAAATAATTGTATTCATTATATCTGCTCAGAGATAATGTGGACATGGCAGAATATAATTTGTTGAATATCATTATCTCAATAGACAACTTAATCAAAGATAACAAATATATGACAAGTTGCTGATGTGAATGAATGGATGAATCGTCAAAACGAAATGAATCGTCGGGATGTGTGAACAAAATGAATCGTCAGGATGTGTGAACAAAATAAATCGTCGGGATATGTGAACGAAATGAATTGTCAAGATGTGTGAACGAAATGAATCGTCAGGATGTGTGAACGAAATGAATCGTCGGGATGTATGAACGAAATGAATCGTCAAGATGAAATGAACGGGTGAACCGTCAAATGAATTGAATGAACGGGTGAACCGTCAGATGAATGTGGTGAACGGGCGAACCGTCGAATGAATGTGGTGAACGGGCGAACCATCGAATGAATGTAATGAACGGACGAACCATCAGATGGATGGAATGAACGGGCGGACCGTCGGATGAATGTAATGAACGGGCGAACCGTCGGATAGATGGAATGAACGGGCGAACCGTCGGATGAATGTAATGAACGGGCGAACCGTCAGATGGATGGAATGAACGGGCGAACCGTCGGATGAATGTAATGAACGGGCGAACCGTCAGATGGAAGTGTCTTTTCATTGTCTCACGAATCTCTGTCTATAAATAGAACAAAAATCAAATGGAATG
This sequence comes from Iris pallida, assembly GCA_029216955.1. Taxonomy (NCBI): domain Eukaryota; kingdom Viridiplantae; phylum Streptophyta; class Magnoliopsida; order Asparagales; family Iridaceae; genus Iris; species Iris pallida. The sequence goes on from JANAVB010027397.1 coordinate 27,536,698, forward strand.
ATCACTTTCACTTTTTAACACAAAGATGTCGTCTGGAGATGCATCCAAGAAGGCTGAGATCGCTCCGAAGGTTGAAGCGGTTACTGAAGAACGTCCAGTCGAGCCGGCCCAGCCAAAGCAGACAGAGGCGGGCGAAGGTTCGTCTGCACCTAAGCCGCCAAGGGACATCTTGGACTTCCTTCTTGAACCAGGGAAGACGAAAGAAGAAGAGGCCACGAAGATGGCTGCTTGCAAGTTCCTGGTAGGTTCGAGCAAGGATGTTCTCGGCTCTTTTGCCGACTATGTCTTTGATAAGGACGGCAATGGTCCTCGTCCTGTCTTCAAGAAGGATGATAGTGATTCTCGTCCTTGATATTATGTACTATCATTCATGATGAAATAAAATCAAATTTTATTTGTAAACTTGTCTGATTATTACAAGCAATCTCTTTTACATTTATACATAATACTTTTTGAGGAACTTGCCATTGATGGACATCATTGCGACTCGACCATCCAGTTCTGTGAGTTGATAGGCTCCATTTGAGAAGACTTTGCTTACGATATATAGACCTTACCACGTTGCATCGAACTTGCCCTTGCTCATATGAGTCATAGTCATAGGACGTCTGATGGCTAGAACGAGCTCTCCTTTCTGAAAGGCTCTGACTTTAACTTTACGATTGAAAGTCTTTGAGATGCGGGCTTGATATAACTCAATATGCTGTTGAGCCAATAGCCGCTTCTCGTCGAGCGCTTCTAATTCTTGAAGTCGAAGAAGGTCGTTGTTCTCTGTAGTGAGCTCATTGGCAATGGCAATCCTTAAGGACAGAATTTGAAGTTCCAGGGGTAGAACTGCTTCATAACCGTACACCAAAGAGAAGGGTGTACAGCCTGTAGGGTTGCGGACCGTAGTACGATAAGCCCATAGACATTCTCCAAGCTTTTCACTCCAGTTTCGTTTGTTAGTAGACACAAACTTCTTGAGGAGCTTGATGATAGTCTTGTTGAAAGCTTCGGCTAAGCCATTCGCAGCAGGATTGTAAGCTGTCGAAGCGATATTGTCAATCCGGGGATCGTCACAGAACCTTGTGAACTTTTGACTGATGAACTGAGGTCCATTGTCATGAATGATCCTTCGAGGTACACCAAATCTGTAGATGACATGGTGTTTGACGAAGTTGATGACACTGCTAGTCTTGACTTTAGCCAAGGGTATAGCTTCGGCCCACTTGGAGAAGTAGTCGGTTATTGCTAGTATAAACCGATGTCCTCTAGAAGAAGGAGGATTGATGGGACCTATAATGTCCATGCCCCAAGCTTCAAAAGGCCAGGAAGCAGCAGTCGGATGATAGAATTCTGATGGTTGATGAATAAAATCTACATGGATTTGACAAGCTCGACATTTTCTTGCATATTTGATGGCATCAGATACCATAGAGGGCAAGTAGTAACCCATGCGTCGGATACGATCCTGTAGTTTAGGACTGGGTTGATGTGCTCCACAAACACCATCGTGAGCTTCACGCAATACTTGCTTCGCTTTATCACCAGCAAGACAGCGCAGGAGTAAGCCGTCATAAGTCCGTCGGTAAAGAGTTTTGGTGGTCTGATTGTAGTAGAATCGCAGAGACCGCCGACGGATACTCGTAGCTTCCTTGGGATCTTCAGGAAGTATGTCATGAACTACGAAGTCGATGAAGGAGCTCTCCAATCTTCACTGATAACATTGGCTTCAGTAAGATTATGAACTCAATATTACGATTGTTTTCGATGCAGAATAATTCCCGGTTAGAGACAACCACAACCTGTTGTCTTTTGATAGGATGGATAAGACTGCTGCAAGATTAGCCAAAGCATCAGCTTCAGTATTGCAAGCTCGGCGGACATATTCGATGAAGAAGGCTTTAAATGATGTAGCCATGTTGATCGCCGCTTCATAGTAAGGCATTAGATCTTGATGGCGAACTTCATAAGTTCCTCTAACCTGGTTAACAACCAACTTAGAGTCGCCATAGACTTCAAGATATTCGACGTCCAGTTGTTTAGCTAACTGAAGGCCAATGAGTAAAGCATTGTATTCTGCCACATTGTTGGAGCAAGGTTCATCTAGAGAGTAGGCTCTTTGAATGGTTGACCCGTCTGGAGAAACAAGAACAACTCCAACTCCTGCGACAATGACACCATTGGGTCCAATCCTGGATGCACCGTCAAAGATAGACGCCAAGTAGGAAATTCTTCGGAGATCATTTTTGATTCCAATGTCTCGTTTGGAATTTCATCATAAAGTTTGGATGTCTCTGGCACAGGATGAGCCGCTAAAAAGTCAGCTAGCGCTTGACCTTTAACAGACTTTTGAGGAACATACACCTATCATATTGGGCTAGCAGAATGTCCCATGTAGCCAGCCAAGAATTGAGTGATAGGCTTCTTCATCAGTACTCGAAGAGGATTAACTCGGGATATGACATGAATAGTTTGGCCAATGATGTAATGCCGAGTCTTTTGAACAGCAACATAAGAGCTAGGCATTCTTTTTCGATCGGACTATAACGGTGTTCGGCACCAATTATAGTACGACTGAGATAATAGATGGCCTGTTCGTGACCTTCTTTGTTCTTTTGGGCAAGTAAAGTACCCAATGAATGATCCATAGCACGGACATACATTAAGAACGGTATGCCAGAGATTGGTGGCACCAAGGCTGGCGGGTTCATGAGATATCGCTTTATGTCATCAAATGCTCATTAATATTCTTCAGTCCAAATGAAAGATACACCCTTCTTCATTAGCTGAGTAAATGGTCTGCAGCATCCAGACAGATTCGAAATGAACCTCCTGATGTACGCAAGTCGACCCTGAAATCCTCGTAGCCCTTTTAGGTTGCGTGGAGGACGCATCTCTTGAATGGCTTTGATCTTCTCGGGATCCACGTGTATACCCTTAGAGGTAATGACGAAGCCGAGAAATTTGCCACTAGAGACACCCAAGAATGACTTGGTGGGATTCATTTTTAGTTGATGTTGGCACATTAGATTGAAGATAGTTCTCAAGTCTTGGATGTGATCTTCTTTAGACGACTCTTGACGGCAATATCGTCGACATAGCATTCGACAGTCTTGCGTAGATGATCTCGAAATATGGTACTCATAGCTCGTTGGTAACTTGCACCAGCATTCTTGAGACCAAATGGCATCACGGTATAGCAGTAGACTCCGCGAAGAGTACGGAAAGAGTGTGTTTTTCATCTTCAGGATTCATCCGAATCTCATTGTATCCGGAGAATCCATCCATGAAAGATATTCGCTTGAACCCACAGGTGTTTCGATGACGTCCATGATAGGGAGAGAAAATTCATCTTTTGGACAGGCTTCATTAAGATCTCGGAAGTCGATGCAAACTCGAACTTTATCGATTTTCTTCAGGACTGGAACGACGTTGGCTACCCAATCAGGATGTTGCTCTTCTCGGATAAAGCCACAAGCGATGAGCTTCTTGACTTCATCGTCGATTGGTCCATCATTTCTGGCTTGAAGCGTCGTTGTTGCTGTTTGACTGGTTTTATTAGGTAAGATATTCAATTTGTGAGTAGCAACTTTGGGATCTAGACCTGGCATGTCTTCATAGCTCCAGACAAAGACATCAATATATTCTTGAATAAGAAGAATTAATTCTTGTTTCTGCCACTGGAAGGTTCTTGCTAATGAATATTGGACGAGGGGACCCGCTTTCTCCTACGTCAATTTGAATCAATTGATCTTCGGTAGGAGGTTCTCGTTGTTCGAATCGGAGTTCCCATTGGGTATCCATTCGTTGAGCCCAAGGATCTGTTTCGGGATTTTTTTAATATCTTCGTCATAGCCTTCTGGAAGTTCGGCGGAGACCATCTTGGAAGATACGACTAGCCGATGAACCTGACCAATGCTGGTGTCTGAATCCCATGATCTGGAATCGGAAGAGTTAGAGCGCTCTTCACTATCGGATTCGGAGACTGCTGGGGATAAGACAGGAGAGAAGCATATCCGAGACCTCTTTTGGTCCTACTGTAGTACATCTCTGACTTTCCTTTTGGAACAACCGTACGGATAGGAGTTTGTCTACCCTTACCGTAGTTGAGGCCATTCTTGAAGTCATAACCCATCTTCCGGATGATATCTTTTGATTGTTGACTGTAACAACGAAATTGGAGATGTCCTGTATCGTTACTTTTGCTATCATCCGTATAGCTGAATTTTTGTTCTGGTCCTTTACTAAAAAGTATTGGACTCCCACCTCTCTTTCGAGCAGGAACAACACGATATGAGTCATTCGGATGTTCGAGTGAGACTTCTGTTTGAAGAGACTGTACAACTTCCAATGTAAATGACTGAAAGCTATCTAACATATCCAAATAGCACTTAGCATGATAAAGGACATCAGTATACTGGAAAGGAGATACTTTTTCATTGATTTGTACATCTGTATTTACAACAGGACCTGTAGCCTTAGCAGACTTGGTCAGATTGATTACAAAAGGGGAAGAATAAGAGCGTGGAGGAGGATTGACTTGTTACGACGAAGGTCAATAACAAGCGGCTCAGAGGAGGTGAGCTCCCTTTTATTCTTGTTATGAGATAAATCCATAACAAGTGGCTCAGAAGAGGTGAGCTGCCTTTTATCCTTGTTACGACGTAGGTCAATAACAAGTGGCTCAGAAGAGGTGAGCTCCCTTTGATCTTGACCACCATCAGTTGGTTGCTTCTGGACTGGCAAGTGAATAGCCAGTGGTTTGGAGGACTGAGGACGAGAAACACGCCCTTTGACAGGTATGATAAGGGTGTCATTGGGCACTGCTTCTTGTTCTTCTTCAGTGTCCAAAGACAGTACAACCTTCATGAACTCATCTTTATACATACGAGCATCGTTGCAGTATGCTTCGAAACCTTTGAAGGGATAGAGATCTGCAACCTCCTTTTGAACTTCTCCCTTGTCATCAACATATTTAAAACATTGATGGAGAGTGGAAGGGACAATGTTGTGTTCATGTAGGAATGGTCTCCCCAACAGAGCATTGTAAGAACAACCATGGTTGTCAATGATATAGAAGGTCACCTTTGTGCGGAGATTGCCTATTTGGAGTTTTAGGCGAATCTTGCCCAAAGGTTCACTTCTTCCCTGATTGAATCCCAAGATGGTGGTGATTGTGCCAGAAAGACTATGTACTGGGATCTTCAGTGCATCTAACATTGTCTTTGGCATGATGCTGAGAGCAGACCCTGGATCTATTAGAATACGATCGACTTTCATCGAGTCGACATATCATGTATAGTTAGAGGACGGTCATGCCTATTGTCTTCCATCAGCATATCATCCTGTATGAAGGTATATTTGGAATTAACTCCAACACACTATGACAATGGAGGCAAGAGACAGGCTCTGCCTTCGGCTTCTTCAGAAGGGTTAGACAGGTTTTCGCCTGCATTA